>JACSVZ010000004.1:82503700-82523293 GCA_014706295.1 Lycocorax pyrrhopterus obiensis
TATTACCATCCTCATGAGCTGTTGAAACCAGGTGGGGCGGTGTTTCCTGGCCTCCTCCCTCCGGACTATCTTTCTGTTAATGGCCCATCAATGCCCTGCCGCATGACTCAAAGATAACTCCCTCCAGACTATCTTCTGTTAATGAGCCCATCAACACCTGGCCTCATGACTCATCATTCTATTGTGAGATGCTCCGCCCAGAGGGAGGAACCAAGCATTCCATCTTGGATATAATCTGGGACTCTGAACACCACGGGCATCCTTCCCACTGGATTCCCAGAGGACAGGAGCTGCATAGTCACCACTGGACTTTCTGAGGAGGAGCAGACCTTTCTACTGGACCACTGCTTCGACAGAGCCACATCCGTCACTTCAGGAGGACTACAGCCACCATTTCATCGGACTGCTCACGCCACCCTGATTAACAGGGTGCCAGGTTGTATTCTGACTCTGTTAGTTTAGCCCACTGGGGTTTTTCTTGCCTTTATTTTTAATTTCCCTAATAAATTGTTATTCTGACTTGGTGCCTCCCACTGGTTTGTTTTCAAACCAGTACAAGCAGCTTCACGGGAAGTATCGGGAAAGCGATCTAAGCCTTAAAATAGAAAGGCACACCAAGGAACACCTTTCTCAAGGGTGGAAAGGCACTTTTAATTAAAGAGGGGGAAGGCAAGAAGTAGCAATCTCCTCCTTTAATGCATCAACACATGGAGTATGTGCAATATGGGTACGAAACTCTTCCAGGGACACATTCAAGGTTGACTGATTCCGAATTAAATCCAACTTAAAATTACTGAAGCAATTTTTGGTATATTGTCCCCTTCCCACATGACATGGCAGCTTCTTTCCTGAGTTGGGAAAGCACAAGCTCAGCCTGGAGGAGGATGATGAAGCTGGAGTAAAATGGTGCATGCAAGCTGCCACAGCTTCCCTGTGTGCAGAGGTGCCTGTGTACATGCAAACTTGTTTCTACCTGACGTGTAAATTAAGTAAATCTACGGGTCATAAAAAAAGACAATTTCTACCCAAAAAGTAGGTGCAAAAGGTGCAAGATGGGCACTAGCACAAATCCACTGGATAACATTGCTGGAAAAGAGGGTTCACAAAATTTTAAATCCTTGGTGACACTCACCTTGAAAACAATTTAACAGCCAGTCCTGTTTTTCCAATACCAGCTTTATGTTCTCTCAGAGATGTGTGTGCCCTGAGAGCGTGGGCTTGCTGCTGTTCCAGGAGCTCCAGCATCAAAGAAGTGACTTTTGCCTTTTCCTGTCCATTCCAGAAAGCTCACAGCATTTAGTGCCTTAAATCCCACACACCAGGCTTCCACCTCCAGCAGCTTTCCTGCTCACCAGTGCTACTACATTTTGCTCCATCCAACCTGGGACCTTGAGGTGAGAGCAGCTTCTCCTCACAGGCAGACTCTTCAGCATCTTGGGAAAGAAACTTTTCAGCTGTGCTTAGCATTTCTGATCTCAGTGTTGGCTGCTGCCCAGCCTGCTCAAATGGTTTGCACCATTGACAGTGGGGAAAGCTTTTATATAAGGGAACATAAATAATCTTCAAAAGTGCTTTAACTGTCCTGAAGCATCTTAATGGTAGCATTTAATCTAAACCGAAAATCCCAAATGCCTATGTCCATTATATAGGTTGTTTTTCTTAAATATTAAAAGTTAGAATGTTCTTTTTTGTTTACATTTTATTACTTTATGCCAGTATGAGGGAACATTCTTTGTTAAACTTAGGTCATGTTTGTCATTTTTCAACTTTCAGGGTTTTATATGAGATTCAGAACTCCCCTTCCACCCCCAGAGTTGAGACTGCTGGCAGCAATGCCTATCGTGTGCCCAAGCCTGAAAAGCTGCCTGAGGTCCAGGAAATCTAGAGTTAAAGCTGACTTACTTCTATTACTTTAAATGCATTTAAACAGGTGGTAGATGTGCCTGGAGATGTGTAGCTAATTCACTTCTGCACTTCTACGGTCCTGTCCCCAAAGGGGAGTATTTGAAGTTTGAAGTAGGCAGAGGGTGACCATCAGCCCTCATTTAGGCAAGGACAAGGGGCTGGTGGAGCTGAGCTTCAGGCAGGGGACATAAGAGGAAGGGACAAGGTTACAGATCAAAAAATGTTCTCACTAAAGCAGTCTGCTCTTGCTAAAGCAAGCGGATTCTGACTGAAAACCAAACCTTTCTGCTTTAGGGAGATGAAAAGCAGTTCCCAGGTTATTATGTGAATAAGATCTGATCAACAGCTTGATTTTTGTGGAAATTCACCATTTGCACAGTCAGATAGCTGGAGAGACATACCTTCAAAGGTAGGACCATAAATTGACTCTCCTTCATTTCCTTTTCCAGTTATGGTATCTGCAGGGTCGATAAAAGTAATCATTAGAGACCATGGTTATCACAGGCATTTATCAGCGGGTTGTCAGTGAGCAGCTCAGCTGAGGTCAGAGACATGGGTTGCCCATCAGCCTGGGGGAACAACCGCTTCCATCTCTGTTTCACTACTGGAATTTTGACAGAACTTTAGGAAGAGCCCTTCTTCCATTCCAGGAGACAGTCTCTCTAGGAACTATTTCATGCAGTGTGTTTAATTGCTGCTGCTCTGAGAAGGGCCAGCATCTCCTGCTGGAAGAGCTACCGCAATGGCACCGCTGAGCCAAGGAAGGAGTGCCCCGAAGAAAGACGTCTGTCAGAGGGATTAGGGTTAGAAGAAAGAAAGATGAAAATGCAGCTGTGATTTTTATGGTGAGGTAAGGCCACTAACTTGTCTAAGAAAGGAGAATTGGTAAGAGTGAAATACCTATTCTGCTGAATGAGTGAGGCACTAAGGAAACCTGATGTATCTATTTTTTTTTTAAATAAGTCTGGTTTTGCTACATTGTTTAGACATTGTCAGGTTATCATTAGTCCTCTACAGTAGCAAGCTCATAATTTAGATTGCTTTTGTGGACTACATCGATTTCTGCATAGTTATTCATGAAAAGCAGGAGGTGCATCTTCATAGTATAAACCTGAAATGTATTTACACACTCACATTCGGAGCAAGGCAAACACAGATAAGAAGTATGGGTAGGTAAGATGTGTGATAGACCAAAAGGGAGTAACAAAGGAACTGCCTTCTGATATGCCTTGCTATCTTGACTTCCCTGGGGATGTCAGGTGGGCAGGCTGTGTTACCCATTATTCGTGGTGCCTTTTTCCTTGGTGCCACACTCCAGGCATAGCACTGGAATTCTGACAACTCACCAGCACGCTTGCAAGGGCTCTGGCACTTGACTAAATGCCTTCGTAAATTAACCTCTTTATAAAACAAACAATATACTTCCCTATGGATAGCTTTAGTTTTCTCGTATTTCCAATTACTTTCCTAATTGCTTACCAATCAACTTAATGGAAAAGAGTTTTAATGTTTTCAATTTGTTTTCCTAAGTTCTTTTGAAAAGGTCCTGGATAATCAAAAGAATAAATTACCCACACTTTTCCTATGTTTAGAAAACAAGATGTGAAAAGAGAAAATGTTTTCTGGTTTTATATATCTATATATCTATATATCTGTATATCTATATATCTATATATGCATATGTACATATGTACACACACACATATATACACACACATATATGAATTAAGAGATTAGCATTGTCCTGGAGTTCAGGTATGTTTCCATGGATGAAGACTGCTATTCATGTGGGTTACGACACCACCCCACACCCTTGTCTTGTGGTGTAACTTGGTTTTATGCAGGAAACCCACCTCCCCCTTGGACCTACTTGTTTTTCACTAGGCATCACAGAGAGACTTTGCTCCTCTGGAGCACAGAGCATGGAAATTCTCACAGGTTCTGGAACATGCATCTGAAAAGAGCTGCAAAAGTGAGAGGAGGAAAGCACGTGTGAAATTCCTAGCTGACAACATGTGAAATTCCTAGCTGAAGTCCACTGGCCAGATTCCTCACTTTTGCTTTTCTGTAGTGTACCTCGAAGAGCAGCCTCCTCAATGGCCATCCCTATGTACACAAACACTTTTTAAAGCAGAAAAACAAATGCAGTGAGGGAAAGGCCAGCTCTCCGTGCTGCACTCCCTCTCTAATGCAGGCTGGTGGGAACGGTGTCAGAAAATGTCTTCAGGATTGTCAAGGCACAACAGAATCTCTACTGTTTTGTTTAAATAAAAAAATTGAGGATGTTTTACTTCATTCTGGGCAGAAATAATCCTCAGAGTGTGCTAAAGCAAACTACTGGGCAGGGCCTGTTTCTTTATCATGCATTTATTTACATGTTTATTGCAGCTGGTACACTAGAGGCAGGAATAAACGAATCCGTAGGAATATTGGTCACTCTGCCAAAATGGACATTACTTGCTCTCCCAGCCAGACTGGTATTTTGCACCTCACACCACCACAGCATTTCAGGGGGGCCTTGGCTGGGAAAGGAGGGATTTGGCAGTTGGGCTTTTGGTACCCAGGAATAAGGGTACCCAAGAATTTTGGTACCCAAGGGCTCGTTTGGAATTTTGGAACAGCGCAGTAGCAGCATGGTCAGCACAGTTACACTTTTGTCTGAAGCAGTCAATGCAGGTCGGGCATCTGGGCTAATGTTTGTCCCTCCAGGGCTGCCAAGAGCCACGGAGACTCTGCCATCCTTGGCAGGGGCTGCTCCCCATCAGCCTCTGCAGCCTCAGCTCCAGCCCTGCCATCACAGGGGAGAAAAACAAGAAAGATGCCACAGCTGTCTGTGCTCACTTTTCTTCCTCCCCACGGTATCTGCCGTTTCCCCAGACAACCTCTCCAGCTCCTTACAGACCTTGTGCTCATGTAAAGCAGTGCTACTTGCCTGGCTGTTTTTCAGGTATTTGCTGTAGAGATCCTCAGCAATTGCTTGATAAAGTGCCTCAGGCGTAAAGTCTCGATAGTCCCACTCATGGTAAGGTCACTTGAGCAGCTCCTGCTCATCCCCCAGCACTTGCCCATCAATGAGGCACATCACCAAGGAGGCATATGCCCACACCTCACCTCTCAGTTCCTGCATTTCAGAGGGACAGCAAAGCCGCCGGGGATTAATTACATACTTAGTGAAGAGACAATTATAATATCCACCACAGGTGAGGTGGCCTGTGGTATTTTTGTGCCTTTCCTACTTCTTAAACCACAAATCCCACCAACTGGAATGGACTGGTCAGCAGTTTTCAGCAAGGTGTGCCTTGAAGGTTTGGATCCTGCTGTTTGGGAAATTACCATGCCAAAAGTCATCTGGGTGTCATTTGGGGGCATAGCTTGGACTGAACAGGGAAAGCACCTGGAGAGCTCCATCCTGCCTTGAGAGTCTGAGAACATAAAATATATTTGGGTGGAAAAGCTCACTTGCAAAATCTGCAGGTGACACCCACAGCTGGGAGAGGCTGCAGCCCTGGGGAGAGGACACAAACAACCTGAGGATGGAAGAGTTACCTTCTTTTTCTCCTGTAAATAGTCATGCCATGCAAATTCTACTAAAGGCTGTATTACAGGATCTGCAAACTTGCTTGGAAACTTCAGCTTCAGAAACTGTATTTTCCAGTTAAGGAAAAAAATGGGCCTACAAGTAGTTTAATACCTTCCCGTCCCCTGTCACAGCTTGTACTTCCCTTACAAACTACAACCTAACTCACCTTCTAATCCAGTTATTGTCCTGTACAGCTCATGCCTCCGGCGTAATTCCTGACACTTGCATAAGTGCATGCAAAGGGCTCTAAATCCCTGTTTGCGGAGGTAGTGGGTGTCTGGTTTTTCTCTGAAGGGCTGTTCACAAATATTATTGAATTTCACTAGTACTCCCTCACCTCTCCCTGCCATGTGAGAGAGATGTAAGCAGGGAGATATTCAAAGATGTTGCTGAGCATCACCAACTGCACTTTTGCATGTCCAGGAGATTGGGTGCAGGGCCTTGGGGCAAGCGAGTGCTTGGTGAAGGTGGCAAGGTGAACATTTCCAGTCCTTGTTGCTTGTACTGTTGCCTCAGAAGTGAGCTGCTATTTAGATATGGGACATTCCTGTCCGTCAGCTTATCCTCACCTCCATGTGGGCTGTGGCACACAAGCGCCACAAGCTGTGGCCTAAAGCCAGCTGGGCTGGCCTTAACATAAAGCAAAGAAGTGACTCCATTCATCTCATGGTCCCTGTTGCTATGGTTGGGATGGTGGCTGGAATAAAAAGGAAAAAAGCCAAGAGGCACACACCCCTGCAGCTATCGGCTTGGGTTGCCCTTAGGGCTGCTGATAGATGGCAGAGCTTTGTCAGCTGTAAGTAATGCCAGGGAATGAGCCTGGCAGACAAACTCCTACAGGCTGGGAGGGCAGAAAGGTCAGCATTGTGCACCCTGAGGTGGGCTTTGTGTTGTGCCTCTGCCACACAGCTGAGCTTCCAGGGAAAGCCTGCAAAACCCCACGAGATTTGCAGCTTCTTGCTTTCTCATTTGTACTGCCAGAGCTGCATTAAGGGATTTGCTGTAAGATGCTGAGCTGCGATGTGTGTGACATCTCGTACAGCACTGCACAGCTGTAACATTTCTTGGAGGTGTAGGAACAAGGAGGTGAGGATGATGCAGTGCAGACGCCTGCCCTGAGCAGCACCAAGCCGAAATTCCATAAAGCCTCAGTGCTGGTGCCTGCACCTGGTGGCACCAGAGAAAAGCAGAAACATGAAATTTGGAATAGTTTCTTCCCAAGAGCTGATGCCAGGTGCAGGCATTTCTCTGCTTATTTGCTTCAAGCCCACACCACTCCCTTCTCCTTCCAAAGTGGTGCTGGGGCTGAAGCCCAGGGGCTACCTCTGCCGTAAACTTGGCCACATGGAAGACCAGGTGCTGGAGCAGCCCCACCACCATCACTGCCACAAGCACCCACCTGCCCGTGGCAGTCTGGCCACCATGAGTTTGAGTCTGTCAACAGGGCCCAGCTCCATGGGAACACCAGACACCAGCCCACACCCTACCCTGCATTTCTAAGCACTTCCCAAGCCTAATGTAAGCAGTTTTCAATCCTCTTGGAGGTTAGAAAAGGCTCCAATTTGTTTTCCCCTGAAGGAAGGAAAACCAGGTTACACAGAAAGCTTGCGGCAGAGCAGAGGACTGAAGCCAGCTCTTTCCAAAGCTCCTGATGGATGCTGTCAGTAGCACTTAAAAGAAAGGGTGAAGAGCCTCTTGCTAATAGCAAATGCCCAGCAAAAAGTGGTAAGTAAAAGCAAACATGAGAGCACTGCTTCCTCACTACACTCCCAGCCTCCAGTGAGCCTCTGCTCAAGGATTTCCTGGTATCTCTGTGTTTAATTCCCCCTGGCAGCTCTTTTTCATTTGAATTTCTTTGCTTTTCAGGCAAATGTGAAAGTCTGGCATCCACAAATTTCTGTGGCAATGAGATTCACAGCTTAATTACACCCTGTGTAAAATGTGTGTCTCCTTTTGACGCAAAAACTCCTACCCACAGCTGTATTTGCTGGGCACTGCTGAGACATCATTCCCGCCGGCAGCGCATGGACGGAGCAGTTCCAGAGGGGTCGCGGCTCCCACAGCAAAGCTTTGTGCCACCGCGGCAGCTTTGCTCTTTTGGCTCATGCAGCACGTGCAAAAGCTGCTTTGTGGGACAGCTGTAGGTTCAGCTCGGGCGTCTGTCAGCACGGCTGGGTCAGGTCACTTTCATCTCTGAGCACAGTGAACTTCAGGAGCCAGCGGTGTTAGAAGTGACAAAACTGAATTTGTGCGTTGTGTAAAAAAAATTGTGTAACTTTTCATGGAACAGCAGAACAATTGTCACATCCCCAGGAAAAATACGTCTTTCATGTGTCAAAATCCTATTGCACGTAAAACAGCTGAGATTTTCTTGCAGAAAAATAAAAAAAACCCAAACCAGTTGATTTCTTATCTTAATAACAATGTGCATTTTTTTTCTCCAACTGTATATCCCACTGGCTTTATAAAGTGATACATTTTTACATAACCACAGAGTCAGAACCAAAAAGCCTCCTAGCTGAATGTTGCTAAATTACATGTCTATAAAATACTCAGACTGAGCAAGAAATCACAGGTTGCAGACAGGCCTCCTCCAGGTAGCCCTGAAGTCTCTCTGGTCTGGCTCAGTGGTAGTTTCCTACAGTGATTCATTAGGGCAATGCTTCTTTAAGAGATTTGTTGGGATTTGCAGCAGTGCTGGTTTTGAAGAGCTCCATCCTTGCAATATCAGGGTGTGAAAAACGAGGTTCACTCTCCTGTTAGGATTGAAAAGTTTAATAAAGGACAATAAGGGACAAGGATAATAAAGCAAAAAGTCACAGCGCTGGGTGCTTTGGCACTCTGCCAAGAGCACACCTGGTATCTTGGAGACACCCTTTACATACACCTGGAGTATTCCATATTCATAAACAATTATACATATTCATAAACAATTATACATATTTAAAACCCTTTCCAGGAACAGTTCAAAATGGAATGCAGTTTTCCCGTTTTGTCGGTAGTTCCCGGAATCAGCAGATCGCTGTGGGGATAAGCCTTCTGGCGTCGCATATTCAAACCTTTTTCAGGAAAAGTTCAAAATGGAATGCAGTTCTCTCAGCTCGGTTCGCCCCGGCTTGGTAGTTCCCGGAATGAGCAGATCGCTGTGGGGATATCTTATCTATTGCTGATAGTTGGTAGCAGGAGCCCGAATAGTTCATAAGCATAGCTATTTCTAAGTTTTTGGTTGAATGAAAAAGTATTAAAAAAAACCACATCTTCACAACAAAACTACCTTACATAGCATCTGTTTTGTAATAAAGCTATTTTACATATAGCATCTACTTGTGACAAAACTACTGTTTAAAAGGCTACTTTTAACATCACTTATTTTAACATTTGCAGAAAGCCAATATTATAGCATCTATTTATCACGAGGGGCTGTGAAGACAATCAGATTCTCATCTACCACAGCTGCTCCCTTGCCTGAAAGATCTGTGCACAAGGTGTTATCATTTCATGTGATGATGTCCTGCTGCTGAAAAAATGCAGAAAAATAAGGCAGACAAAACAGTTTGGAATCAAGGAGAGATGTTAAAATGGTAAGACAAGGCAGTTCTAATTCACAGCCAGGTCCTGGGTGGCAGCAGATGAGCTGAGGTGTGACAGTAGGTAACTGCAAGCAGCACATACAAATGCAGGGATGTTTTGTGTGCTGTGACTGAGTGACGCAAAGGAAAGCCCTTTCCTTCCTCCTCCCAAAGGTCGGCACCACGGCTGCTGGAGCCTCTGTAGGCTGTAAGCTAAGCAGAATCTAATTTTGGTAGCCAGGCCATATGGCTTCTGCTACAGCCAAAAAAAAGTCTCATGTAAAGTCCAGAGGAGAAGCAGCATATCCAAAGTCAAATATAAAAACAGCTTCAGAAAATATTGTCTTGGCTATCTATTTTTCCCTACATCCGTATTTTTAGCTCGATACAGATTATTGCAACTGAAGTTTATTGGACTTTCTGAAACATTTCTTTTCTCCTTTTTGCACCACAACATTTAAGGATTAAACCCAGAGCAATCCACTACATATCATTTTTAAAAAGTCCTGAGATTGATGTCTGCATTTTGTAAATGTGCTTAAATTTACGCACAAGAAATTCTGTTCTTGAAATTTAATTCTGCACATACATAGGACTGGCTCCCATTAATCCTTTTGCTTTGAAAAAAAATTACTTTTTTTTTTTTACTGATAATTTCTAGGCATTCTTACTGTCATTGTGGCCAAGAAAGGGAATTAACTATAAACATGCAGGTAATAGTCAACTGATAGTCAAAAGGAAAAGCGGTGATTAGCCTAACAAGCATAACTTGTTTGCTCAACAGGACTGTTTTCTGAAAATTTATTTTGGGTGGTTTTTTATAAAAAGAGCATGCCAAGAACCACCAATAACTTGTTGTCTCAATCTACTCTGGTTTTTATTTCTCCACTTCTTTTCTCATCACTTGGTAATTCAGGTACATTAAATTCTATTCAACAGGTTGCCAATTATGAAAATTATATATATTAAAATACTGAACTGGTGACTAATATTGATTTCAGACTCTATTACCTGTTTATGACAACATGATATTGTTCTGCAAGCCTGTTTGTAGTACTCAGATAAGGATAAATGTTTTGTGGGTGACAAGAGTTAGATGTGAATTAGGGGGTGCTGTTCTCCTTGCCAGCTGTGGCAGATGTGCTGTGCTGCATTCAGTTTGGGGAGGAAAACAATTACCATGAAGGAAAATATGGAAAGCACACGAGGATGTACAGTACCTTCAAACAATCATACTGAAAGCCTTTCAAAGGTCAGGCAGCAATGCTCTTGGCAACTTGAAGTCCTTTGAAGAGTGCACATGCACCCTGACACAAGACACGAGAGTTTTGCTTCTGTGTGATTCTCAGAGGGTTTTCTTGCTCCAAACCTCTTCACCTGTGCAGCTGCAGCTCTTTCAGTTCCTTTCAGTCCAAAAAAGCATCTGAAAAGGACAGAGAAACAGAAGAGAAAGCAGACAAAACTAATTTAAAAAAATTATACACACACACACACACATATATACATAAATATACATATATATTTGAGAGAGACCCCCACATGATGGTATTAAAGGAGAGCTGCTAGGGGTCAGCCAGAGACATCTTGGTGAAGGGCAAGTAAAGTCACAGAATCACAGAATGGGTCAGGTTGGAAGGGACCACAGTGGATCATCTGGTCCAACCTCTCTGCTCAAGCAGGGTCATCCAAAAGCACAGGGCACAGGATTGTGTCCAGGCAGTTCTCGAGTATCTCCAGTGAGGGAGACTCCACAACTTCTCTGGGCAATGTGTTCCAGTACACTCAGTCAGTCACACAGGAAAGAAGTTCTTCCTCATGTCAGAAAAATTTGCAGGACAGGGTAGAAAGTTTGCTAACTAAAGCAAAACTCTGCTTCCTGCTATTCCAAAGATACTTTCAATTAGGTAGGATTAAAATATTAGCCAGAAATGAGCAGTAAGCATACTACAGTGAGATGCTGAGAATATGCCTGGATGGGCATTTCCATTTGGAAGAATTGCTTGGGACAGATATGATCAGTAGTCCCTCTGTTGTGGAAAACCATTTATTGTTCACCATGTTTTACAGAGGATCTGAAAAGGGATAGAACATAGAGAACTGTTGTAGCTCATGGGACTGCAACTCTGCAAGAAGCAGACTCTTAGTCTCTAACAAATAGATAAAAGAGGTCCTGAAATCATAGCTCTGGAGAGTGTGGCATTACCTCTTCCCTCTCTGCTCTTGGCAAGAACCTGCAGTGCAGAAGGACTGGGAAAAAGGCCTGCACAGATGGACTTCTGACCATGTGAAGATAAGCGCATCCAGGAAGCACCCTTGGCTGCTCCTGCACTCCGGGGCACGCCTGCTCTGCAAACTGGCCTCCTCCCAGCCACTCCCAGCTCAGACTCAGCTTTTCTCCTGGATAAGGCCACTTATACAGGATACTGGCAGAGACACAGTCTGCTGCAGAGTTGGAAGACATGGGGAGATGAGAAACATTCCAGGCTGCTGTGCTCACATAGGCACTGGGTTGTTGATTAGGAATGAATCCCATGCTAGCTTTCAGTTAAGGTGAAGCGGGAAAAGACTGAAAAAACCCCACACACAAGCACACCAGGATGGGTATTAGCAAACACCAACCATAACCTTCATCAGCATGACTAACCAGCTACAATAGTGAAACAAGTCTTTCACAAATGAAGAAATGCAAGTGAAACTCTTTCCTCAACAACTGGCAAGATCAATGCCAGGCTCAATATCCTTCATTTTAACCTGTGAATAGGCATTCATTTGGAAAGAGTTTGTGATGACGTACAGTCATCTCCTTTTCCTCTTAGATGCTGAGGCAATTGCTGTACAACCCCTGGTAGTGCTTTTTTTAGTTCCCCTGAGCAGGAGAGAGAGAGCATAAAAACCAAGTATTAAAAAAAAACCTTGAAAAGTTACGCCTGTTGGGATGAATATTTTCACATTGGCAGGATAATTTGCTTTCACAGCCCATATGAAATAAATACTCTGATATTCATCTATCAAAACCCAAGGTGCTGGACTGGAAGGCCAAGCAGGGGAAATACACAACAGGTAAATACAGGCTTCAGAGTGTGCTTGCTCTACCTCTTGGGGATTTGTTTCAACTTGCACCTGGAAAACCAACCAAAATTTTCAGAAAAAGCCAAAATCTGATAAACTTGCATCTGAAAAAAAAAAAAAAAGTGAAATCCTATTAGAGTTCAACTGCACTGGGTAACTTACAAACGGAGCAGAGGAAACACACAATGGTGTTAAATGCTCACAAAACCGATCTTTCTGTAGTCCTCTTATTGCCCTGCATTTATGTCTAAAACCTTAATCTCATTTGAACATAGTAAGCAGTGAGACGGATTTGCTAGGATTAGTCTATGAGAGAAAAAGAGAAGTTAAGGTGTTAACTGGCTAAGGAGTAAAGATATTTAGAGAGCTGTTCTGAAATGCGGTTTCTAAGGGATGCATTTTTTTCCTAAATAGTTCTTAGTGGCAGCTGAACTCAAAAACAAAGCTGAAGGGGTTTCCTTTCAAATTCAAAGCAATCCTAGACTTCGGCTGTAGCCTTAAAAATGCACACACAGAAAAAGGATTCATTTTCATCTTTTAGCAGAAATGCATTCACTAGAAAGGAAGCAAATGGTGTCCAAAAAGCAACATTTGTGATATGAGAAGCCACGCCAGCTTCTTGAGTGCAAGCTACAATATGTGCTGACAGCTTAAGCAATGCGGGGTGCAGGATTAGTCATTGCCACGCTGTTCACAGCAGCTCGTTTCCTCATTGGCAGTTTGCAGAAAAGCGTAACAGAATTCCAAACACAAAACTTCAGATTTTTAGTTATAAGAAAGCACTGAGAAATCACTATGTGATAGTGCAAAACTGCAGCATGGAACTGAATCCTGCATAATGAACAAAACAAAGTTCAAAAAAGAAGGAAAATATTGAACAGTTGCTTTACTGATAGCCTCAGAATTTAGCTTGTAACCCATTTTTAAGCATTTCAGGATTTGTAAATATATGGCAGAGAATGAATTCAGTGCAAGTTCCTGTAAACTTATGACCACTGCGGTCTGGCTGCACTGTACAGCGTTTTAGTAACAGCAGAAGTTCTAGGATGAAACTGCCAGAATATTTACTGTAAGCTTATACAATTATTCAGCAAGATTGTCTGAGTGTTGTAACAGGCTTTCCTGTATTTATTTATCTGCTCTTACAGCATCAAGACCATCAAGACTTGAAGCTTCTCAGGCAGAACTGCAGAATATGCTGGTTCACTTTCGTGGCAGAAAGTTTGCAAATTTTATTTCTCCATTCTGAGAGGAAAGGGGGAAAGCCTAAACAGCTTTGCTGTGGGATGGCTTGTTGCTTTTTGGATTTGGTCTTTTTTGCATTGATTTATTCCCACTGTCTACCCTTATCACAATGCATTTATATAAAAATGATCCAGTATTTTGAAGGCATGAAGATACTTAGCCAAACTTCTGCAGCATGCAGTCAGGAGCAGGCCAAGTAGTCCGGACTTGGAACAAGGGATATTATAAAAAATGTGGATAATTCTGCTTTTAAATTCACTGTATTTTTTAGATTTTTCATTTGTTATAACCTAAAGCATCAATGTAAATCACAAGTATGACATTTTAAAGCTGAAGTGACAACTGAGCACATTCTTTTAAGTAACAGTGGCATTTTATCTGGATTTTAACATACCAGTCCAACCATGCAAAGTGTTACCAGTAATCAAACCTGAAAACACAAAGCATGTATTTTGGCAAGGCATTTTATTATGATGTCAAATCTTTTTTGTTAGCAGTCAGTCATTGAAAACCATCTGTACACATGTAATTTACTCACCAAAAATAGTTGTACAACTTTAAGTGATGTGCCCCATTTACATTAACTCATTATGCCCAGTCTTAACATATATTAAAGTGAGATTATGTTCTTCTCTCAAAAGTACAAAAAATAACACTTTAAATACACAGTGGCTCCTAAGCTTAGACAGAATCCTGTCAGGAAGAGAGTTTTGCACTTCAGTAGACAGTGCCTTCAACAACAAGAGTTCTTCAAAGTGCTTGGCAGAGTGTGTGAACACTATCCCCACTTACTAGATGATGAAATAAGGCACAGAGGTCAACTACCTTGCCCACAGTCACACAGAGAGTGAGTGGTAGAACTAACAGAGCAGAATTTGGGGGTTCCAGTTCTCCAGTGTAACCATCACATCTCATTGCCACTATTCAAGTGCAATTGCTTAAACATTTCTGAGGAGCAAAACTCGTACAGCACACAGCAAACAGAAGGGAAGATTCAGGGCAGTTAAAGGCTGCAACAGTTTCAACCCAAACCAATTTGGTAGTCAGTAACTCATAATGCACTTCAGGGAATGATTACACAGAGAATTATACATTAACCTGCAGAGAGAAAGCTCATTAAATGTAAGACACATGGTGTTAGCTTTGCAAAAAGTACTGTTTGTCTTAAGCTTGACAGTAGCTCAGGTATAATTTTAAGTTTGTCAGAGACGTGGTACTTTCTGATCAGCAGATGTCCTAAACTTTGTTCTCCTACCAGCAAGGTGAACTTCTCTGGAGAGTCACACAGAAATGCAAATAAGGGCTAAGTATCTCCTCAGTAGGCAGAGATGTGTTTGAGGCACAAACACCCACATTAACTGCTTGTGAGGTATGGACTAAGTGGTAAAGAAATACCAATCCGGAAAAACAAAATAGTCTAAAATAAATATGGTTAAGAAAACTGAGTCACTCATCTAAAATCACGAAGAAACGCATCTTTGGATAGCTTATGTTGCAAAAAAGAAGTGTGACACATGTAATCCCTGCTTGGATAAGAAGCATTCTCTGGCCTAGCCCTCTGCTGACAAGCATTTCAGAAAGTCTGTCCTTGGATAGGATGCTCATGAGATGACTCATTTACTGACAGAGGCTGCTGATGGGATTCAGAAAGATGTACACTTTGATTCTGTTCTTCACTGACTTGATGGGAAGGAACCGTATCTTGGCTAGAGTGAGACTGCTGACTTGATTCCTGAGCCAGCTGCACGTGCTGAGCTGGATGTGAAGATCCCGCTAAGTGGATTTGTTCATTTTGTCCTTGATGAGCATGGAGATGTTCTAGTGCTTCCTTGGAAAGAGTGATGACATGCATTTGTTCAGGTTGGGCAGCCTCTATTTGGTTTGCAATCATATTGATACTTTGGATTTGTTCTGTCTGCTCCTGCTGAGCTGAAAGCAACAAGTTTTGCAGCTGCTGTGGCGGCTGTGCGAGCAGCGCGAGGTTCGCAGCCTGCTCTGTCGTCATGCTGGGGCATTTTCTGCAGTCATAATACTGATGCCTTGATTGTGGCTGGGCATGAAGTTGATGTTGTGAACTGCATCCGTAACCAGCAGCTGAATTTCCTGCCCTCCGGAGGTGGCAAGTTGGTACTGCTGCAGCTGGAGAATGTTTCTCACTTCTTCCGGATGAGCGTTGGTGCTCGGGGCGGCGCTGGCTTCCTGGAACTGCTTTTCCTTGCTGTGAATTTTCAAATGAGACTTCAGGTTGTCCAGACGAGCAAACTGCAAACTACATTCTGGGCAGGAGAAAGGCTTTTTGCCTGTGTGTAAGATACAGTGTCTTCTCTTAGCACTGGAATCAGAGAAGGATTTTCCACATATACCACAGAATATGGCTTTTCTCCTCTGCAAAGGAAAGAATTTGATCTCATTAAAATATTCACTTTGACAATGCTTGCTTTCTGAAACTTATTCTGTAATAAAATACTTAAATGATTACTTTGTTTCTCTAAATTTAAGTACTTAAAAGGTAGTGTCATTAAAAACATCCTCTATTTGACCTCCTGATTATTTCTATTTGACTTCACAAACTGTACAATTAGTATATACTCCAGAGCTACAGAGATAACTGCCTTCCCTCTCATAAAACCAGAGGTACAAGCTCCGTGCTGCTAGGCCTTGACAAGAATGCAACAACTTTGCACAATTCTAAGCAATGACCATTTTATTTTATTAACAGTGTGGGCTTTAAAACAAAAAGAAGTGTCCAAATCCTAACTTGCTGCCTGTATCAAAAGGACAAGAAATGTTACTGGAAATGTTTTCTTAGACAACAGTTTTCCAGTGATGTAAAATCTATCATGTCTTTATGCGATGCATTGCACTGAGAGGGGTAAAAGACAACTAATGCTATTAAAGAGATAGGATGGCTCACAGGTAACAGGACACTGCTCCGATAACCCTGATACACCGTGGCTACTGTTCTGCTCTCAAACAAAACCTACAGTAAAATTTTCACAAAAATAATATAGCAGAAACTATAAGTACAAGTGTAAGTAAGTACATTGTCAGTGAACAGACACAAAACTCCAAAGAAGACTCTTACAATATCTGGCATATGAGTATTTAGCATTTCAGTCCTTTCCACTACAAATTTTTGCTTCCATAGATTAAGCAAAAATGTTAAGTTTTTAACTATCATTCAAAACTGCAAAACAAGTCCTGACCATTCTATAATTGAACAAGCACTACATACAGGTTATAAATTAGAAGTTACATTTTTAAAGAATGTAATTAAAATAAGACATACTTTACCTGTGAATTCTAATGTGGGTTTGAAGTGAACTTTTAGCTGTAAATGATTTGCCACAAATCTCACAAGTGAAGGGCTTCTCACCTATCAAAAAGAAATGTGACTTCACTTTTAAATAGCACTTTTCATCAATACATGAAAACATTTTGTATTTTACCATACATAGTATAAAATGTGCACTGCTGGCTCCTCATGCTTCTGCCATGGGTCAGCACAGATATCCAAAACTGAATGAACTCACTAGTCAAAATGAGAGTATAAACATTTTAAATGTACACTTCTAGCATATCCCCCCTTTGAATATGAAGAATAAGGTGATCCAAGCCCCCAAAGCAACAAAAAAGCTGTACCTATGGCACAGATGTGGGTGTTCCACATGGAACAGAAAATGCTTTGAAAAAGGCTGTATCTGAACCCTGGCATTAATGCCAGGGTTCACGTGCAGCACCATGCAGATGAGTAAGCCCAAACCTCCAAAGCTGGAAAATAAATCCATTGTCTTAACAACTTGCCTGGCTTTCTATAAGGCTCCATCACACTAGGCCTATCATATTCTGGGAACATCAGTTAGAAAAATAAAATGTGAGTTTGTTTGGGGATTTTTTGTTTATTTGTTGGGGATTTTTTTTAGTGCATTTGGAATTTTGACGTCTAATTGAGTAGAAGCAGAGAGGCCAAATTAAATTATAAGAAGGTTCACAAGAAGCAGATACTACCCAACCAAAGCAAATCCTAATTCACACCATAACAAATCCTTGTTGCATCGAGGTTCTTTAAGACACAACAAGAGAATCCAGATTGCCACTGTGATAATTCACACCATCGAAGCACACCACACCCAGGGGTTGGGCAGCAGCCAGTTTCCAAAGAAGCTTCACATTTAGCATAGAACTGCAATGCTTACCAGCCTTCATGTGGCTTTGGAGGCATGGATAAAGGATGAGAGAACAAGAAACATTGTCAGAAGGGACCTCTGGTCATCCAGTCCCAGCCTGCTACTGAAAACAGGAGTAACTTCCCAAGTAGACTGTATTATTATTACACAGTGTTACCAAACTGCTGCTGCTGCCAAAGGAGAACAGTTGTATCAGTGTTAACACCCGTCCCCCCAAATGCCTTGGAATTTTACTTTGCTTTTGAGAAGGGACAGATCAATTATTATTTCTACATAATTAATACTGGTATCTTGCCTGTCTTTTCTAGAAGTAAAATATATTGCAAGCCAGTTTCTGCTAAACTCAGCTTAGCTCACATATTTTTGCGACTTACCTTGCTAGTAAGTTTCCTCTTCTTATTTCCCACACCAAAACTCTTTCCCACTACATTTAGAGAGCTGTATCAGCTTCAGATACAAAACTCCTGTATGTGTCAACACTGCGTTCTCCTCAATACAAAATCGTGTAAGTATTACAAGCTAACACTATTCTGGATAACCAAAAACTCCCAGAAGCACAAGTTTTGACCTCAGCATATACAAGAAAATTTAAAGCTGCGTTATTTTCACTGAGAAAAGGAAATGAACAATATAAAGTATGCTCGAGACTGAGTTATGTATTACAATTGCAAGCAACATGTTTAAGAATAATTCAATTTTGTGAGTAAACAATTGCCACTGTTTCTAGTTACATTAAAAGACAAAATTATTCACACGTCACCTTACGAACTTACCCTTCAAAGGAAAGTATTTTACAAAGTTTATGCCTTGTTATTATGAGAGGATAGATCAACATTTTTATCTCTGTTATCCAGTGATTCATTACCGGCTTGCCCTCAAATCTCTTAAAACACCCTCTGACGCACTTGCATTAAATCATTCCTCCCAGCCCATCTCCTCTCAACATCTGGTTTATGACTGCACAATAAAATATAAATAATTATTTTCTGGTCACAGCACTTTTCATAAGCACCCATCCCTCACAGAACAGAGGTGTCCAACTCATTTAGGACACACTTTCTGTTACTTGTCAGCTCACTGCAAGCCCGATACGTGCTGGATACAGCTCTCCCAACAAACTGAATTCCCAGTCCAGGATTCTATCATAGGAAAGCTAACTGGCATTTTCTGCAGCAGGTTTTATAAAACTGGGGGAAAAAGCCCTCTTCCTGTAATAGGCACTGCTTCTGTGCTGCTGTAACACAAGCTCTTTTGTGCTCCTGCATTCTTGATGTCAAATCTCTTCGTTAGCAACACAGGCATCATTACATACAAGTAGAGCAGAAGTTCATTCCACAGAGACAAATGTAATTTGCCTAGCATTGTTTTGTCCATGTAACTTCAAGAAAAAACAAAGCCCACAAAACCCAAAGTATAACATTACCTGTATGTGTTCTTAGATGTTTCTTTAGCTGAGCTGCATCCATGAATTTGCGACGACACTGGTTACATTCCGGCAGTGAACGGCCTTGTCGCAATAACAAAAAAAGTGTCAGTGCATAAGTGATCCCTCTATCTCTTCAGTGATCTTTGTTAAAGCACTTTCCTGTAAAATAACCACTTTGATATAATATAGAGATAAAACAAAAGGTGATTCGCTGCCTCCTCACTATCTTAACTGTCACACTCCTATTTCTCAATTTAACATTACCACAGGAAAAGAGGGGACTGACACCTGCTCCTGCCCAAAAACACCTTCTCTTAAAGCTGTGTAAATTCTGATTTTCTCCACCACTTCCTCTGTCTGTAACTGTATCCTGTTCCAGAAGTGAGGAAGACACTTCCTAAAGCTTGTCTGCCATTACTAGTCCAAAGTAGTGGGCAACTACAATGCAATTTGCACACCAGCCAGCAGACACAATCATTTATACAATTCCCAGCTTCTATATAGCATTGACAGCAGGGCTAAAATAATCACGTTGTATGTCAAATACAGTGTAACTCATTTTTAATCATCATAAGAGTCCTTCTCAATTAAATATTTTTCTACATATTCCAT
>JACSVZ010000004.1:83799729-83809815 GCA_014706295.1 Lycocorax pyrrhopterus obiensis
AGTGACTACATGAAAAATGCTCACCAAGTCTGACTTGACATGACCACAGCTGGTCAAAGAGACGAAGAACAAAGTGGACCCTGGACCCTCCATGCATACTTTTTTTTCCTCAAGCCCGAGACAATGAAAAACAATTGCAGACAAACCCTTCAGTCAGGACCAGCATTATCCGATTGCTCCATTTGCTGCTTGCTCCCCGGAAAAGGACAAAATGGCTGCAGACCCCTTCTCAGAACTGAGAATCCCCTACTTCTGCACCCCAGAAATGATGCTTGTGGTATAGAATAACAACATAAACATGTCCACAGAGCTCCAGGATCTGCCCCCTCACATCCTGGGCTGAAATTAGAACAAGAATTTAAAGATTACTTACTTGCATATGTTCTTAAATAAGCAATAATTATTGTCATCAGTAGGTCTTTAGTCTTCATTAATTTAGCACTAAATGTTGAGTCTCTAAAGAGAAGCAAACATATTTCTAACTGCAAATTGTAAGACTAACAGAATCAAAGAACCTTGTTAATTAAACATAGTCACCTTGTCAATTACAAAAGTAAGCATAAAGCACCCTTGGAGAATGCAAAAGAGAAGAGAACAGAATCAGTAAGCTTTAGATATTCACAAAGAGCTCAAAACCAATCTGAATAAGCTTTTTGCTAAACTTGAGAAAAAAGAAAAAGCAAACAACCACTAAGCTGTAGGGCTTCTATCATTTTCTTTCCATCCCTGTGACCCTATAGTCTTATGAAAAACATTCCAAATGTGGATTAGAATCAAACCCATGCAATAAAGGTACATATAATGCACAGACACAATGGAACCACAGACCACATTATAAATCTATTTTAATTGGAGTAACTCTTGCTAATAGCAGACCTTACATTAAACTCAGTACTGAAAGACAAGCACTGGCTTACACTGAACTTCAAGAAAAATAACTTGGGTAAATATTAATTAATAACTTATTTGTGTTTATATTTTCAAATGTGTGAGTGTGTTTAACAAAGTGCATACAAATTCAGGAAAATCCAGTATAAATGTAGTTTACCTTAGTGTAACATGTTTTGACCAAATACACCAAGACAAAGTTGAATCAGGATAATAAAGGTGAGTTATCCAAAAAGCTGATTAATATAATCAAGAAAATATTAATATATTAATAGTTACTGTCGTGTTTTGGCACTGGCTCAACTCCAGGCACCCACGAGAGTCGCTCGCTCACCCTCCCTTCCACAGCTGGCAGAGAGGGAAAAAAAATTATCGAAGGGTTCATGAGTTGACCGTGAGAAAAACACTTCAAGGGTAAAACAGGTTCAACTTAAAGTTGTAAAGAGAATTTATTGCTAACAGAATCAGATGAGGACAATGAGAAGTAAAATAAGCCCTTAAAACAGCTTTTTCCCCCAGCCCTCCCTCCTTCCCACCACCAGTGCAGGGAGACAGGGCGTGGGGTTTTGGTCAGTTCATCACTGAGATTTCTTCCACTGCTCAGGGAGAGGAGTCCTTCCCTGTGAGACCGTGGGGTCCCTCCACGGAGACAGTTCTCCGTGAACTTCTCCAGTGGGGGTCCACTCTTACAAGCAGGCCACACCGCACCTGCTGCAACGTTAATTTCCCCACAAGCACCCAGTCCTCCCAAAACTGCTGCGATGTGGATCTCTCTTTCCTCCAAGGACAAGCTGCTCCAGCCTGGAAGCAAGGGCCCTCTCTCTCCACTGGGTCTCCCACTGGATCACAGCCTCCTCCAGGCATCCACCCGCTCCGGCACGGCACCTCCCCACGGGCTGCGGTGGATCTCTGCATCCCCCGTGGATCCCATGGGCTGCAGGGCACAGCTGATTCACCACGGCCTGCACCGCGGCCTGCAGAGGAATCTCGGCTCCGGCACCTGGAGCACCTCCTCCCTCACCTTCTGCACTGACCTTGGTGTGTGTGTGTTTTCTGTTCTCACCTGTGTTTCTTCTGACTAGAAGAAAAACTGTGTGCCCTTTGTTTTGATTTTCTTCTTAAATATGTTATCATAGAGGCGTTACCAACCTCTCTCATTGGCCCAGCCTTGGCCAGCAGCATGTCCATTTTCACAGCCATCAGGGATTGGCTCTGCTGGACATGGTGGAAGCTTCCAGGAGCTTCTCACAGGAGCCACCTCTATGGCCCCCCTGCTACCAAAAACCAAGCCGTGCAAAACCAAGACAGATACAAAGAAAAGACTAATAAGCTGTTATACACAAGGAGGAGTTAAGGAGGAGGTGTGGGGGTTAGGGTGTTATTGTTATACTTCCAGATAAATATGTTTCTGACTGTTTTGTGATAAATAAACTTTTAGTATCTCTCTGGATCAAAAGGAAGAATAATGCCAACAGGCTCATAAACAAAATCTTATTAGGTAAAGAATTTACCTGAGGTAATCCAGTGTGCCAAATGACAACATTCAGCATTGATATAGTGCTTGTATTTCCTACATAAAATATTGCATTCAAAATTATACTATGGGTAAAGAGGATGGCCTTACATAAGTATCAATGAACTTACTGTAAAACTAATGCTAATTACATATTTAATGAACTAATGTTCCTTTCAGCAAAGTTAATCACTGTCATACACAAAAACCCTTTTTCCTCTATTTACCCTTTTTTCTCTGGTACTATATTTAATCATAAATTGCCTAAGTCCTGAGGCTGATGGTACCCACCTTACTCCACATGGATACCAGGGGTTCCAGAATTGGTAATGACAGACATTCTTCACTGGGAGACAGCAGGTTTGATGGAGAGAGATTTCTTCCTTCTCTGTCTTTGATCTGCTTAGTGTGACTTTCATATATTTGCTAATGCAGTCTTACTTGCTCTTTCTTCACTGATCCCCTGCACAGATTTCTTAAACATTTATCATATATTCATGAGGATAACCAAACTCCCAAGACGCTCAGTCATTACCCGATCATTAAGCAATTATTATGACAGCTTAAACAACCTAAACTTAGCTCACGCCAAGACGAGTCTACACAATTCTTCAGGCTTCAATGTTGGCAAAAGCCTGTATCTTTTATTACTCATAGCAATGACATATTTCTTGGGCTACAGGGGTACAATTTCAAATATTATTTAATCTTTTAATATGCCATTTTTGCTCCTCAATAAACATTATGGTAAAAATAAAAGACACTACTAGATAACTCACAGTCACAGCATTACTTGAGAAATTTATGGATACTTTTGCCTACAGTGCAGAAGACTAGCAGATCTTTGAAACAACTTTGTTTATAGCACTATTTGAGTTAATTTGGTGAATTAAAGACATATGAAGTATTTTGAATTGAAAGTTTGTCTAATCAAACTTGACCTTTCTCACAACTGACCTTGAATTTTCAGGTTTCTGGTAACAGGTACCTGTGTGAATTAAAACTGAAGCTTTTGACATAGTCTTACAGTGATGGGATTATATTTAGATATGCAAATACACATAAAATTTTTATTAACTAGACAGAATGATTTATCCATCATCTCTCTTCCATGTCTTTTAATCTGTGGACTATAGTAGAAATTAATCATTAGGGATAATAGTCTATCTTATTCTGTGCACAGAAAATTTATTGGGAAGATAGAAGTTGTATGCTGGCATCTCAGGCATAGTCCTTTAGAGCTGAATTACACTTTATTTCTGTCTCTTCCTTTTACCATCACAGTTTCAACACTATGACTGTAATTAGTCTCCTTTTTTACTCTTGACAAATTATAGATCATATGAAATCTGATCTTGAAATCAGATAAAAAATCCTATATCACTTAAACTTTTTTCCCTACACTTACATATAATTACAGTCTCATGACTGACTTCCAGAAACAAAATTTAACTCAGACACAGAATAAAGTTGTCCTGAGAATAAGAGTTATTCAGGAATAAGCAGTTTTGTGTGCTTAAAACCTCTAGATTTATTTTGCAATAATTTCAGGATTTTTGACCTTAGTATTTCCTGCTTTGTAAGTTACATAATCATGAATAAATAATTTTTTCCATACTTTTATTTATCTGACTAATTAAGAGTGCTAATTCCTCTTAGGAGTTACAAAATAATTCAAATTCAATTTTTATTCAGGAATGGCTCCTTTACTGTGCTGTGCTATGCTGTGCTGTTCCTTGGAAAATTTATAGGTTCACTCTGATTTTACAAATATGAACATAAATGATAGAGATAAACTTCTCATTCACAACCTGTCCATACAACTCCTGTTTCAAATCATTTTATAGATGATGAATTTCTTTATTGCAGGTGGGACCTGTGTAAGTTCATTCTGCCATCAGTAAGGTGTGAAACTATATGGACTTTCAGATCTTCTGTACATACTCAACTATCCTTTTAATCTTTGGGATCAGAAAAGATATCTGGCAGAGGTCTTAGAAAACATATTATTAATTTAATTATTTTTGCCAGTAAGCTAGTATATTAAGAATTTGTATTCAGCAAACACTAAGATCAGACCAGGAACTGAAAGCTAAATATTTGGAAAATAGTTGAACAGAGTACTGTAAAAATAGAATAGATATTTAAGACTTTATTTATCAATAAAAGGCATAAGCTGTTTGGCTTAAAATGATAAATCAGTTATGCAAGACATAAAGACTGCAGCACATCCAATGTTATGTCCATAGGGAACAGTATAATATCTCTGACAATGGCCACTGAGATCACTTGGAGAATTCTATAAAAGGCAGAAATGTGATGATATTTCACCAGAAAGTTTTCTCACCTTCAGCACTTAGTGGATCATGAACATCACAGAGATCTTTTTCCACCTGGAATGCTAAAGCAGCCTTTTAAGAATTCCCTGAAATTGCCTGACTTTTTAGGGATTTTTTGTTGTTGTTGTGGTTACTTTCTTTTTTGAAATATATATTTAAACTTAAATGAAATTAAAAGTGTGATTTTAGAATATCAGATGTTATTGCAGTAGAATATCTCTGCTAAAACATGCTGTGATGTTTCATGATGCTCATTATGGGCAGCACAGTTGGATATTCCTTTGTTTCCTTTACTAAAGTCGTGTAGAAAAAAGCTATTGAAAGAATGATATTTAAAGCGGAGAAAAGAAATTCAGTCGTGTACAAACCAATTAAATTAGCGTTACGTTAATGAACATGAGAAAGTTACACTGCAGAGCTGCTGGCGTCAGTGGATAGGCTTGTGACTATAATTGCATATATTTCCTTTTTGTAGATTAGCTACATTACATTGGTGAGGTAAATGGTGAAAAGTGGAAACAATTAATGCTTCAGAAAATCTCTCCCTAAATCCTTCAGTGAAAACTTCTGGATCTGTCTCGAATGAAGGCCACATAATTTCTCTTTATGGAGGCAGAGAGCAAAAATGCACATCACCACAGAATAGTAGAAACTCTAGAAGTTCTATGGATATTCTGTAGTTCAATCCCTCATGCTGAAAGTAGGGTCAGCTAGAGCAGCTTTCTCAGGAACATGTTCAGTTGGGTTTTGAGTATCTTCAAGGATGAGGACTCAGTGACATGTTCCTGAGCAACCTGTTCCAGTGCTCAACCAATCTTACAGTGAAAAGTACCCTCTTCATTTAAATAGACTTTCTTGTGTTTCAGTTTGTGCCATTGCCTCTTGTCCTGTCACTGAATACCACTGAGAAGAGTTTGTGTCCACCATCTTTATCCTCCAATCAGGTATCTATACATATTTCTCCATGCTTCTCTAAATCCCTTCCTAATCTTAAATAAAATTTAGAAAGCTTGTTGCTAGGTGCTTTTACATGCTATTTTGTTGTTATTTTGTAGAAATACCATATGGTTTATTTAAACAACTCTCTCCTTTTGAGCTCAGGAGTGTTTATAATATTTAGCAAGTGCCATGAGAAAATTATACTGGTCCCAGGATTAAATCCTATAGACTCTTCATTGAATGGTTATTTATATACTTGCTATGTATTTATGTACATTTATTTATGTTTTAGTTGGTCAAATGCTTGCAATAATAATAATATAATAATAATACATAAGCATTAAAAGAAATTTCTGTGAAAAGCCTCTGCCATGTAACGCTGAAACTCCACATACAGTTCAAAACAACCACGGTTTTTTCCTTTCTTTTGAAAGAATTTTATATTTAGTTATTTCATTAAACAGATCAACTTTAAAGAACAGTAAGGAGAAGATTACTGACAGCTTATTAAAATCTGCAGGTTTTAAAAAAATTATATAGTTATTTTTGTGCTTGGCAAAGTTAAAGATTGCATAAAATTGATTATAGCCATTTGAAGGTGCCGTTTTGAAATTTTTACTTCGCAGTACTTAACATTTCATTTGTCTGAAGTGCAACAGACTGCTTTTGTTGACATACATGATGTATTCATTTATTTAAATGCATTAGGAAGTGTATGCAAGTTTTCTACATACAGGCAGATTCTTACCTATCACCCTCTCTCCACTGAAGTTATTGTCTATTTGCATTTGTATGAATAAGAGCAGAAGGTAAGAGATGGAAAACAAACAGGCTTAAATTTAAACATATATAATATATTTTCTGTTTATTACAGAAAAATATGAGCCAAATCTAATTGTTGTTTCTTCATCTTAAAGCAAATAGATTATGTATTTTTCATGCAAGTGCTAACTTTTTCCAGACCTTCATCCGTCTGGCACAACCTCATTAATTAAATGTACAGCAAGATGAGTTAGAAATGGCTGTTTACCTTGCATTACTTGCCAGATAGTCACTAGCAAATATTTTTAATTTTTTTTAAAGGGCATGTTGGGGAAGGTTAGCCTTTCTAGCATTCACAGAAGGTAAAGTACGCTTTAATGAGTCACAGTGAGGAGTGAAATCCAACAGATTACATCCTGTCAGTAATTGCCTCCCACTTTAAAAAAGAAACACCAGCTCAGAAGTTGCCACTGGCATCATCTGCAAGATTATGTTCATATGAGAGTGAGCAAACAGAGGAGCTGAGACATAATAGGTATATTATAGGTTAATACAAAGACCCTGCATAGCCTGCAGAAGATTTTTGAAAGCCATTATTTTTCAGAAAGTGGTGTGATGTAGTCACAACATGAAAACTGCAGTTAACAAGCATGATCCACACTTATATTGCTTCATTCTCTGAGTAGCCTCAAGGTGGTGACCAATGTATATTTCATTACACCTGTATAATAAAGGAATAGCAAAGACTTGGGAACACTAAATTGTGTCTCAAGTGAACAGGATACACTCTTCTCGTACACAGATTAAAATTTCGGGCTCGGCTAGAGTTATTTGGGCATGAAAGAGAAGTACTGTGTACATCCTAGGGTACTACCTCATGATCTGTTTCAGCCAAAATAAGGCTGTATTTTTTCCAAAATAACATTCTCACCTTTCCCAGCTGCAAGTTTTGCTGCCTCCCTTCAGCCAACACTAGCATCATGGGGCCCTACAGCAAGTCAAGATTAGCTATGATTGAAACTAATCATGGGGGAAAAATAACAACACCAAGATAAATGATCTTATTCACCTGATTGTAAGTGCTGATACAAGACCGAGAACTGCTAAGAGTCCCTTTCAGCAGCAGGCAGAGTTAATTTAGCTTAAGACAATTGAAAAAACAATACCATTAAAAATCTGCCAAATCTTCTACCTGTTTTTCCAAGACTATCCCCCACAATAACTCCTTTATTTCAGAAGAGATTTATAGGTCTCTCAGAAGTTCATATAGGTCAGAAAGAATTCATAAATACCTGTGCTAAAGTCAATAAAGAATTATCAAAGATATCTAAGTATAAATATTGAAAAGTACACCTTAAAGGAACATAGAAGCCTAATTCTTCAACGGAAAAGAGATAATTCCATAAACATTAAATATATAAACTTAGATGGCTATATGCCAGGAATAAAAGAAAGAAAACAAAATGTAAAGATGCATTCCCTATTTGTCCAGTGATATAGTGATTATGATGGCTGCAGAACAAAAACAGACACAATTTTAAAACACCTTTGTAAAACACACATAAATTTCAATCTCCACATTCCAGGAAAGTGCACTAAACATCAGTTTTTGTACTACACTGCTTTAAACCTTTTCTGAGGAAACTCTTTTACCTGAAATATGTATTTATAAAATTTGAATATATGCCTATGCTAACTGCCCAACATCTATTGGTGACAACCCTGAGCACTGAGCTGTGAAGGTGGTCAGTCAAACCTCTCTCTTACATTCTTCCAAGAAGTGAACAGAAGTTTGAACTGTGCTAGTAACAAGACCTGAACAGGTTCGCCTGCTTTCACTGACTTTGGTCGTCAGATCTGACATGCAGATGTACTCTGCCATCTGACACCAGACAGTTTCCATCTAGATGAATTTCTAGTCAAAGACAACCTGTGCATAGTCAAAACAAATCCATCAATTTCCATTTTTATCTGAACAGCAACTGGTATAATTTACACAAGCAAATGTAATGCTCACAACAACAATAAATTAACTATGCAAATTATTACAATATTACACATATAAATTCACTTCATAACAACCAATCTGTCATCAAACCTTGAGTTCCTTAAGTTTAATTGACCTGTCACAAGCCATTAAATTTGACACACAGTAGCAGAATGTCATGGATGGATCAGGCCATGAATGCCACTCTTCTCTAGGCCACTAATTTTCAGTGGGGTCTCAAACATGGCACTAAGGTCAAAACAAAAAGAGTCTGACAAAATTTAACCCATAAACAAGCATCTAAACAACCTACTAACTTTTCAAAGAATTCCCTAGATTCTACAAGCTTGATTGAATTTGTTGGAGTTTCTCGTACTGCCAGCCTCTGGAAGTTCTATGTATTCAAAAAGTTCCAAAGTAAGGCTATTTCATGATATTTCATAATATGGGCCTGAAATAATATTTGCAACATACTGCTCTTGTTTTAAATCAGCACATTCATTACTAAGACATCAAAATTATTTTTAAATGGTTATTATTTTAGTAAGTGTATTATTTTATCTGTATCTGCATTTCATTTGTGCATTTTTAAATCCATATTTAATTTTTTTATCTGTTTTTCTGAGGAACCTGCATACACGAGTCCATAAGACCCGACGAGATGTATCAAGGTCTTGAGGGAACTGGCTGATGTAGTTGCTATGCTGGTCTCCATTGTATTAAAAAATTCAGGTAGTATTCAAATAGCAGTCAGGAAAGTCACCAGTGACTGGAAAAAGGGAAATATCATGCTCATTTTTAAAAAAAGGAAGAAAGGAGGACATTGAATGCTACTGACAGTCAGACTCACCTCTTTGCCTGATAAGAACATGGAAAATATCCTCCTGGAAGTTATGTCAAAGCATGTGTGCAACAGGAAAGTGATTATAATAGCCACATGGCTTCAAAAGGCAATCATGCCTCACTAGTCTGATCATCCTTCTATGATGGAGTGACTGCATGCTCATTGAACAACTAATGTCATCTGCCTTGATTTCTGCAAGGCCTTTGACATGATTCCCACACAACATTTGAGTTGCTAAATTGGAGGATATAAGTTTGATGGATGACTATTCATTGGGTAAAATTGTCTGGATAACCATGTCCAAGAGCAACAGTCAATGGTCAGTATCCAAATGGATATCCGTAACAAATGGTGTCCCTCAGAGGCCTGGATGGGGAACCGGTACATTATAATTGTTAAACTTAAAGCCTTGCTGATGTAGTAAGAAATGGGATTTATGTCAAATATTCTGTTTTTTTCAGAGTTTCCTCTATGATACTTCTCTGCAAAAGTGTCTGTATTTACTGTATGGAATTTTTTTCTTTTCCTGCATATTTAGATTTGTAAATTTTTTCTTCCATAACAGCTATGAGCTGAACAATTTGGGTGTTAAATCACCACTGCATCCCATTGAAATGCATATTCCTCAGACCTGAAACCTTTTGTACATTTTGGAATGTGAAACTATGAAAGTCTTAAAGTAAAAGACATTATTTATAGAACTTCTTTCCAGAGAGAGAAAACTATGTTATGAAGAAATAGGTGGTTCAGTAGAGGGAAGTTCCAAATGATGCAGCTGCCAGCACTCTTCAAGTGTTGCCTTGTGTCCTGGGTT
>JACSVZ010000004.1:83814815-83826475 GCA_014706295.1 Lycocorax pyrrhopterus obiensis
GGATGCAGACATAGACAAAATTCCAAACTGGTAAACCAGATAATACATGTTGCATTATAAATTTGTTTTGGCAAGCACCCAATAAAGCAGTGTTAAGAGAAAGTTAAACACATTTCAGGATTGTACAAAAGTTTTTTAAAAAACAGCCTTTAAAATGCACTTCAGTGGCACATGTTTAAAATCCCTTATGCATCAGTTCACAGGGGAAACAGATCAGTTCAGTAACTGACAAGTGTTTCTGCAAGGGGAAGTTTAATTCAGATGTTTCAATTTCTTTATTCAAATGCTACAGTCATGTCTACCATGGCTCGCATAGACTGAGTGATTCAGGAGTCACGCAGGTGAATACAGAAGTAATAAAGTATGAGAAGTTTTAAAATGAAAAAAATATAGAAACAAACGCAGTAATTTTTGACTGAACAACTTATTATGAAATTTAAAAAATAAACCCAAAAACCCTAACCTTCTATATCTTCTACTGTTTAGGGGCTGTTTCTATATTAGTCTGAAATTCATCATCCATGCCATAAATTTCTACTGGACTGTCTTATATTTTTATCTTAGTTAAACTATCCTATCCCATGAACAGACATTTTTATGCAAGTTTAAATCTGGTTTCATCAGGACAGATCCAGATTGGTAACTAAGCCATGATTAATCATATATCTAATTACACTGCATAGTCTTGTGCATAGATGAAGCCTCAGTGTTTTGGGGACTTTGTTCTCATCCCTCATAAGTTACTTTTCTGTCTCCTTGCAGACATTTGTTTTCCACAGTCTCAGGTTCAGAAAAAAAAATTCTTTATTATTTGGAGGTGAGTTGACCTTGGCTAGTTGCCAGGCACCCACCAAGCTACTCTATCACTCTTTCTCCTTTACAGGACAGAGGGACAATGAAGAACACATGGACTGAGATAAAGGAGATCACTTACCAATTGTCACAGGGAAAACAGGGTGGACTCAGGAAAATAAATTTAATTTATTGCCAAGCAGAATAGATTAATAAGAAATAAGAATAAATTTTTAAAAAACATCTGCCCCTCACCCTTCCTTTCTTCCCAGGCTCAACTTCACTCCCAACTCTTTCACCTGCTGCACCTCAAGTGGTGCAGTGGGATGGGGAAAACGGTCAAGTTGCATAACACTCCATCTCTGCTGCTCCTTCCTCCTCACACTCTTCCCTTGCTCCATGACAAGGGCTCACCCATTGGAGACAGTCCTTCATGAACTTCTCCAACATAAAGTCCTCCCTGCAGGCTGACTGGTCCAGCATGGGTCCTTCTGTGGAGTGCTGTCCTTCCTCACAGGGTCAACAGGTCTGACAGCAAACTTGCTCCTGTGGTGGGGATCTCTCTGTGGGCTGTACTTCCCTTCAAGAGTTCAAGCATGGGGCCTTCATGAGTCACAGCTTCCTTTTAAGGGATATTCACCTGCGCTGATGTGGAGTTGTTCTGGCAGGCAGGAGGTGGCTATTTGCTCCACAGTGGATATCCACGGGATGCAAGGAAAAACCTGTCACTGCACCCTCTCTGCATGCTGTAGGAGAATCTCTGGTTTTATGCCTGGACTACTCCTCCCCCTCTTTCTGCACTGACCTTGGGGCCTACAGAGTTGTTTCTCTTACATATTCACTCCTCTATTCCAGCTTCTGATGTGCAGCATTTTTTTCCCTTTCTTAATATGCTACCACAGAGGTGCTCCTGATGTTCTGACAGGCTCAGCTTTACCCAGTGGTGGGTCTGTCTTGGATCCGGCTGGATCTCGTTCTGACATAAGGGCAGCTCCTGGTGTCTCCTCACAAAGGCTGCTCACACAGCCCCCAGGTACCAGAACTTTGCCACATGGATCCAGTTCGATTTTTTGGTTTATTTCACCTTACATAATAAGGCTGTAGAATTAAAAAAAAACACAACATTTAGAAATGTCTAAAATGCACATATTCATTGATGGCAATACAGACAGTGCTATTTTTCCATGCAGTCTGACTACCAGCAAAAATGTCATTTAATTTCATCCTTTGCTGCAAAAAGTCACACCTAGTTCTTTACTTAAAATTGATCTGTTTGCAACTCAAAGTTACCAGCTTTTTCATTAGTCACTGTACTTAACCACACTGAACTATTCACTGTGACTTCTGACAGCAACCAAAGTTCTCAGATTCCTCTGCAAGCATGAGAGACACTTCCCATCCTGAGGGATCTGAAGCTCTGCTGTAGCCGCCCTCCATACTGTGGATGAGATTCATCTCACTTAACGTCAGCTGACTAGTCTAGTCTGGGACAGAGACAGGAGATTTCAGGCAGGGGTTTATCTGTCTTAGATGCCATGGGCTTTAGATACCTCTCCTTATTTTATGAAATAGTCTAGGAAAATAAAATTACTAAGATTAAATTCATACTGTGGATGGGAGAAAGCATTCCTCAGTGGCAAGTGAACACTAGCAAATCAGTGGTCCATAAAACAAATTAATTCAATCTCTCAACAAATATAATATTACAAATGTATAGAACTTCGTATGTTATCATAACAGACTTCACTTCAATGTCCTATGGCGAAAGCAGAAATATTTTTAGCACTTTAGCAATAAGGTATGATTTGCAAGTAGCAGTCTACTTACAGTGTAAGAGGGCTACACAGTATTGGCAGCAGATACATACAGCATACAGTCTGTGAAATACACAGGGACAGGGTTGCCCTGAAACACCACTTACACCCAGTTACTGTGGACTATAAAAAAATGGGCTTTTTCAGTCAATATTTTACATTGTAGAAGCTTAAATATAAACCAGTAGGACTGCAGGTCTGTAGAACCCTGGATCTCTACTATGTGTTTTCAGATGTGCTAGACCTAATGTCAGCATGGATCTACTGTGTGTTTGATCACTAAAACCCCGTAAGAGTATTAGACATAATTCCACAATTCATCTAATCTGTGCTGGAGTTTAATGTAAAGCCTGTTATGTTCAAAACATCCATCTTTTTGCAGTACTTTGCACATTAGGATGACTAATTTTTAAAGTTAGCACTTCCATCTAACATGCACTATAGTAAGAAAGTTGAATATGAAAGTGCACAGGTCATTTACAAAGTGTTTATACTAGAATATATTAACTGGTAGGAAAGACATAAAGCTACTTTCTGACACTTTATCCTTATTATGTCCACAAACACTACAAAATTTCCTTGATATTCTACTTTTATCATTTAGGTGAAAGGTTAAAGAGTAAAATCAACAAAACTATTTGACAGCTAAATGAGCAGAAGTTCTGTGCTAAAGGGCTATTCATATTTAAATATCTTGCAGATGAGACTGTGCCCACAAATATAACAGAAAACAATTTCTCTGGTTCCCTGAAGCTTAGAGTTTCTTTCAAAAAATGCAATTTTTATTCCTCCTTTCATATAATCCATCTGTCTTCCGAGAGGGTTATTAACTATCTCAAGACAGTCCCACTCTCCGTAGCCTCATTATCATTCCCATCTTCTTCTCTGTAGAATTAAACAAGCTAAAACAACTCACAGAACAAAATACTGTGGAGGCAAACTGCTTCTAATGCTTTTAATGGTTGCTCCCCATGCTTGACACCTTGCTGTGACAGCCAGCATGGTAGGTGCTCCTGAAGCTGCCTGATGGGGTGTCTCTGCAGGACTTGAACCCTTCCAGTATAGAATCAGTCCCACATAAGTCTCTCATAAGTTATTGATGAAAACAGTAGACTTTTCAAACATAGAGCATCCTCTTATTTTCAAGAAAACAACAGAAAACTGAGGATTTTTTAGCCGAGGCACCTTCAGTACCCCAGGAGAGGCTGTAATATTGGGTTAGTCATCCAGCACTCTTAGTATGGAAAGGTGTTCTTGAAAGTTCTAGCAAAAAAGAGAAAGTGATTGGTACACAAATGCTCTTGTGTCCATTTTTAATGGTTTTCCCAGAATCTTTTCTTTTCATTTATGTAAAAGGAATTTAAATTATTTTTCATTCAGCTAATCTTCAGTAAAAAAAAAAAAAAAAGTGATCATGACAATTTTGAAATACTTTGTTTTAAAGTAAGTTAACACCGGAATTCCTCGGTCTATTTAAACTTGTCATCTTCAATTGTCATAGTGACAGATTTCCTAATGCTCACCAGGCACTCACGCATTTTATGTTTGTTGGAGTGTGCATCTTGTAATGTTCACAGCTTCACTGATTCAATCATTCCTATTTTTGCTACTGATTCGGAAAGACTCACAGTATGAGGGAGAACAACAGGAGTGAATTGGTGATGCTGATTTCATCCAAGCATTTTTCAGGATTCATAAATATACAGAAAGCTTAATCTCACCATTTTCTTGAAAAGTGATTTAATTTTCATCATTCTCTTGTCTTGTAGAAGATTTTGTTTTATTATTGTAGAGCATTGATTCAAAAAGAAAAAAAAAGAAAAAGAAATAAAAAGAATACAACAGCCTCTAAGCTCTAGATAAGCGTCTGTTCAAGCTGTTCAACTTTGTCTAAATAGTTCCATAGCTATATTTTGCAGAGACTCCAAAGACAGCCTTTGCCCCGCCCATTCAGTGAATACATAATCCCTCCCATGAAGCGAAACAATTTCATCCAAAAAACACATGAGCTTCCAAACAGCATGAGAACTAAGTAACCATTGAGAGTGACTAACCCAAATTTCTAGTCCAGAGTTTTTCAGTCCTTTTCAGTTTGTTTACCTGCATAAATTTCCCAAAGGAGATGTGGATCCTTTCAGAAATGTCACATGTCTGTAGACTTCTGCAGCATATGGGAAATTGGCTTTTTATTTGCTGTTTTGAAAACCACAGGGGTCTACAGAGCAAAGGCTGAAAATCACTGTTCTGGTCTAAATCAGGCATAGCAGAGGTGTGAATATGCACTTCCCCATTTACACTCCAGGGCCTTCCTCATCAAATGTCCACACAGGAGATGGCTTATGAGGACAAGACTGTGAATCAAATGCTGAATGGGCAGGGAAGAAACTGTGATTTATGCACCAAACAGAAGGAAAGCTCCTTTCACTTTTATTTTCTTAAAATTTCCAAGGGTTGTAATTTTATATGATTCATGATAGAAAAATTTTAACACGTTGATAGAATCCTATTTTCATTCAGATCTAGTTATGACCTTGTCACACAATTTGATTTGGTGAGAACTTAGAAACTCTGAGATCTCCAGGGACAAGAAATGCATGGGCCACATTGTGGTCACAATGTAATTTAAAATATTTCTGGAATTTCTTAGGACTCTCCTCCATTTTAAAAAGAAATATTTATTTATTCTACTTACAGGATTTGGGTGTTGGGGAAAAGGGACAGAAATACAGATTAAGTTAGGAACTGCATCCAAAAGTGATGGTGACTTCACAACAATGCAACTAAATAAAGACATCCAAGCCTCATCAGGACATTTTATCAGTGCATTATTCAGGTCCTGACTTTAAATTAAACCAAATTGAGACTTTTTTCACTTAAGATGCTATTTCACCTATCCTTCTTTCAGTTGAAAGCATCCAACTTCTTTCTTTACTGCACAAAGCACATAGATATATGGGCCATATTTTGGAATGAAGCTATGAAGAAACTATTTTGCTGCTATTAATGTGAATCTGAAAGGAGACTATGGTGACAGCTGTGGCCCGTATTACCTATCTAGAGGGCTCTCTGAAGTCTTTATTTTTCACCATTGCACATTTAGGTCCTGTCAGAATTCAGGTGAAATATAAGATTACAGAGCTATCTAACATGCACTCACAAATCATGAAGGTATTTTTATCTAAGTGCCTAACACAAGAGTAAGTTTCTTTCATACATATGAAACAGCACTAACACAGTTTCTACCTAATTGTACAAAACTCACTAGAAATAAATCTGATCAAGTGCTCACATAGCTCAAAACCCCAAATATGCTCATAGTACCAGAACAAGTCAACAAAAGGATAATAAATAATGCTACTAATGTACAATGGAAGGTCAAATGATCATAATTGCAATTCCTGTCCCATGCAAAATGCAGCATATACATAAAAAATTAATAATTTTCAAATTAAAACCAATAGACTGTGTTCTCGTATTTAAGAAAGTTTAAGTGAAAGGGTAAAAATGTATCTTAAATGAACTATGGTGTTTAAAAAGTGAGCTTAGTATTTCCAGGAAGCTCAAACAATAGATATTTGTCCCCTATATTCTTTTAGTGCATAAGTCATTAGGAGAGTTAAATGTAAAACAGCCTTTAAGGGAGCAGGACTCAGTCAAGGAGTTAAAAAGAGGCAAGTTAGCTTGCAAACAGGAGAGCAGTTAAAAGTAAAGATTCATCAGGGATCTTACCTAATGAAGACAAAAAAGACCTTGGAGTACCTGGAGTAGCTGCTATTCGAGGTTTTCAAGGACAGGCTAGTTAGTGTCAGCATTTGTCAACAACGACTGAGGTACAAATTATTCCACTATCTGTATGAAACTTGCATTAGTTTGTCTCCCACAGCCCCTTCCAGACCTATTTTTCTAGGAATGCATGAATTTGGATTGAAAAATGACCTAAGAGTCTTCATGTCATGACAAATGCCTAAAATTGTGTTTTTTCTGCATCTGTTCTGGCATAAAACAAAGTATTGGAGTGCTGGAGAGCTTGATTTCTCACCTAGCAGATCTCAAGAGAAAAGGTCAGGAAACCAGTTGGGGTTCTCTGATTCCAGACCATCACCAATGTACAAGATAGGACTGAGTTCTAGATTCAAGTTATGGATGGGTTGACCTTGAGAGAGTATGCAAAGGTAGCATCAGAGGTCAGAAAGTGCCTCCTCTGTGATGGGCCTTGCATAAGATATTGCCCCTGGTATTCTCTGTCCCTGGCAGAGGGAGGCAAGAGGTAGGAGAAGTTAGCTACATTACCCTCTATTTGGATCTCTTCCATAAATGAAGATAAACTCTTTCTATTTCTTAATGTTTATTTTAATTTATATTTACTTTAGAACTACTTCCCCATTTCTAGGCCCATTTTCCCCAGGTATTTGAATATTTATGAAGCTATATAAATAAGAATATAAGGAGATGGAACATTCCTTTATACAAACGAAGTGGTGGGATTGACAAAATATTTGTACTTTTCGGTGAATCATGTTGAAAAGTGAAAATATAATTTTCCCAGAGGGCCGATGTGGCTCCTGAAAAACCTGCCAGTTTTATACTTTACATTTGAGGGAAAAAAAGCAAAAGGAAGGGAGGGAGGAAGGGAGGAAGAAGGAAGGGAGGAAGGAAGAAAGGAAGAAAGGAAGAAAGGAAGAAAGGAAAAAAATGCAGGGGAAAAGGGAAAAATGCACTAGATACTTTGTGAGGCTGCAGTTAGTACTTGCCCTTTCCCAAGCACTTCTGCTGCTGTTTGAGAGGCAGAGCCTGCACTGCGTAACAAGTGACAGTGTACGCAGTTACAACAATTGCCATCAGTGTCAGGTTTTGTAAGATGACAGCCTCACACATCCTTTCATGCCATCCTTGTTAGGAATAATCCAGTGGTACAGCACTGCATGGAACAGCTATGTGCATGGCAACAACACTGTGATTTCATTTCTTTTTTTCCTTTGTGTCACACTTTTAAATAGCTACAGCTTCCCTGCACCTTGCCTTCCAGTTCTCTATAGCACTAGGTAAAGAGTTCATCTGCCATTTAATTCTCAGAGTTGCTGCTGCCAGAAATTAAAGGACACAAATCATGCTCACTCTTGAGCTGCTAATTCAGTGCTGATAACAACAGGGTAAGTTCCCCTGTAGTTAGGACTCAGGAATTTTTGCACTGTGCTACCACTTAGACTTTTGCTAATAACAGTGCTGAAAATTTGGCATGAGATTTGTTCATGCAGATGCAGCCACAGAGACCTTGCTTTTGTGCTTCATTATTGCTATTTTCCTTAACTCAAAAATAATTCATTCTAGATTGAACATAAATGTTTTATTCTTTGACTATGGAAACAATGAGATGACAATCCAAGACTAATCACATTTTCAGTAACAATAACTGAAATGGTTTACTCAGCATGCATACATTTTAAAAGACAGTTTCGTAACTGCATTTTACTAGAGGGCAGTAAAACCTTCTGCTTCGCTGAGCAAATCCTGTGTCCAAATCTTCATTTACATCCCTGTGTGGGCTGTTACACTGCAAAACTTGGATCTGAGTGCATTTTCCTCCCACCTTCTTCTTCTTGCAGCCATTAAAGTTTATTTGAAGAATAACACTAGATCTACGTTAAGCTAGAAGCATTATTGCTACTTGTGGGCATCTTCTGTTTTCTTGCGGTCCTAGTTAATCTATGTACATGAATGCATTTATTTTTTCTTTTGGTGGATTGTTTGTGGATTTTTTTGTTCTGAGAATCTTTGCATTGAAACACTATTCAAGCAAGTCCAATTTATTTACGAAAACAAAAATATCAGTGAGCCTGCCCTAAATATCATATATTATGGACTGGGATGAGTTCTTTTTTCTGCACCATATGATGTAGCTAAAAGAAAGAGGGAAGTCCCTTTTCACACAGACATCTTACTTCTATTCTCATTTTGCTTCTAAACGGATGGGCAGTTGTACTCAAATACAGATTTTCTGATTAAGTGACTTTTAATATGTTCCCCACATTAATGAGACATCCTTAGTTATGCATGACAATCTTCTATTGTTACGGTATTTTTCCATTACACAATACCAATGTTGAAATTCCAATGTAGCTATATTAATTAGCAGAAAAACAAACCAGTTTTATTAGCAAGAAAGATGTATTTTGGAAGCAGTTGGTTACTTAGCAACAGCTTCAGGTGTTAAAACTTCTTTTACTAACAAGCAAAAAAAAAAAAGGATGCTGCTTACTACAGTACATTAGATCAGCATGCTTTGTGTAAAGGATTTTAACAGTCAAGAGATGTGACTGTGTTTAAGATTCCTTTTTCCAGTCACTAGTTCATTGTCAGCAGCAGCTACAGAGCAGCTTTATGTGCATTCAGAGACAGCCAGGAAATTAGTTCTGCATGACTGACTCAGCACTGTAGCACTGAGAACAACTCTCAACCACTTCCTTAAACAATTGTTTATTTCTTGGTGTGATAACAATGTTAAATATCACAATTCTAGATGAAAAGATCAGATACTTCATTTGCATTAAAGGTAAAAAAGTATTAGCACTATTAAAGTGAAGTCGTAGCTTATTTCTGGCGTTACAAGACTTTTTTGCAATTATTATTGAAAGTTCAGAATGATTCCTGGTAGCTTGTTTAGTGTTTTTCTTTGATGCTAAACGGAAACTGGAGAAGGCAAAATGCCAAGCAAAGTAAAATCAAATGAAAGTAATAGTGCATTTCAAAGTGAGAAATCTAAAATTTAAATAAAATCTTTGAATCAAAAAGGACTTTTATTAGACTGTTCATGACAGAAAAAAAAAGTCAAATCTTTTTAAGGCCTATATGCATTGAGAATTCACATGATTCAAGATAAAGCAAAAGACTTAGGGTTCAGATGATAGATATTGAATGGCTTCTTTTTGAGTTACCTTTTGCTCAATGCTGCTTGGGATTCCCCAACACTGGGCACTTAGACATCTGCCCAAAGGTAAGCACTGAGTCCCAAGCAGGAGTTTGGCAAATTTGAAGAGGCCTGGGAAGGCATTCTGCTGCCCTCCCAAATGCAATGTGAAACAGGACTGGTCTCTAAGAAAACACTGAGAACAGAGTGCATCCAGCACATGGCCCTCTCTACCCAGAAGAATTTATGAAGACACATGACGTACTCAGCATTCATAGCATTGAAGTCTTCCCTGAAAATATCAAACTATAACCTTGATCCTTGAGCACTATCAGGGCTCACACATTTCCTTCAAAACACATCTAGAAGAAACCTCTCATTTCCCACTACCAAGACAGCAGAGGCTTGAAAAGTTTATGAAATTCCAGAGGATAAGTAGAAACCGAGTGGTTTCTCAGCAACATCATTTTGGATTTAGGCAATACTTCTCTCTAAGGCCTGCTGAAAGGGTGTGAACCCTTTTATTGGATTCGAATAATTTCTGCTTCTTTCTAGTTATGAAGTTAATCTGAAAATACTGTCTGTCAGTTGTTTAGTGCTGCTTTTTGTCTTAAAATGGAGAGCTTTTCAACCAGAGGTTTGCTTTCTGTTATAAGTTTCCACAATGTGTTAGTGGATAGGGCTAAAGGATCACTAAAAGCAGTGTGTTTTCCAGTAAATCTCACTATTTACTAAGAGGAGTTTGGCTTCAGCCACATGCAGAATATTTTTCAATTTGTTTCTTAGCTAAAGCAAAAAGTCAGCTCTTATTTATGGATTTATCTATTCAGTTGGGTACATTTGTTTCCTGTAGCAACGTGCACTGTTTATTATTAGAGAATGAAGGAATATTGCTTTTCTGTTGTGATAATTCTGCATTTTCTTTGATGTCTGATAAGAGATTTTTTTTTATTTAACCTCTGGACAGCAAGACAATTTCATGCTGTCAGTAAAATACTTGACAAGACTGGGCTCAGAGTTTCCTTTTTTGTATCCTATTTAAAAAAGATAAAAGCAAAATAAAGTAAATCTTCTGATCCATAAATATAGATTTCCTGAAACAGAGAACATTCCATATTGGTTATATGCAGGGAAGAAAGATAATGGCACATTAGTTTGGTTTTTTAATACATTTTCCTAGTATAAGTAGCTGAGTAACTTCAGTTTTCAGTCTTGAATGGGTTAGTAAGGAATTCCCAAGTGATGAAATAAGAGTGATATGTGAAGGATAAAGAAATGTTTTAATGTAAGAAAGATGTGTTATGTGACAGGAGTGAAGATATCAGTTTGAAATTTATATCGCTCTGTCTAATCCAAAACATCTCCTCTGAAATGTGTCTGCAATGTGCCTTCGTTCAGCAAGGAAGACATGGCATTACAACCAATGTCGCCACCCTCACAGTCACTGCAGGTAAATGTACCTATCCAGGAACATGCCAATAAAAAGCCAGATGGAGTAATGAAAACTTTGTCAGATCATCATATGAAACATTAAACCTAAAACCTGTGGGCCATGCATGCTTCATTAAGACCATGCATGCTATATAATTCCCCTGACGCTGACAGATCCTTTAAAAACTTAAAAAAAAAAAATCCTGAGATAACATACAGCTGATTGCAAACAGTAAGGCATACATCTCAGAGCCCTCATTTCAATTTTGAAGAAAAACAGAAGTTGTTCATGAGTTTTATCACCAATGAGTAAGACACCATATTTAAATAAATTAAATTCTTAACTAAGCTTCCCAGCGTAAAAACAAATTAATGAGTCAGTGCTCTGAAGGAAGAAAGGTCAACGGTATCCTCGGCTGCATTAGGAAGAACACTGCCAGCAATCCTTTTCCTCTGCTCAGCACCTCACTCACATCTGGAGTAATGGGTCCACTTCTGGAGTTCTTGGTACAACAGAAATACGTACATAATAAAGCAAATCTAGTGAAGGGTCATGGAGATGATCAAGGATTGGAACACCTGATGTATGAGCGGATATTCAAGGAGCTGGGACTGTTCAGCCTTCAGAAGAGGAGTCTCAAGGGGATCTCATCAAATAAATATCTGATTGGGAAGAAGTGAAGATGAGAGAACCAGAATCTTTTCTGTGGTACTGTGCT
>JACSVZ010000004.1:83828942-83890049 GCA_014706295.1 Lycocorax pyrrhopterus obiensis
TACAAAAAAACAAAACCCTTCAACCCAAAAACTGGGATCTTCTTAGATCAGCTTCTCATTTTGGTTTTTCCAGGTAGTCAACTGATAATGTTCTGCCACAACAAACCAGAAGGAAAGGGTACAAGCTGGTCAGTGAAAGGGGGTTAGTTTGTCCTTCTTGTGAGCATCATAGTGCTTGGTCTTGCCAAAAACCTCTGCTTTCCATTTCCATGTACCCCACATGCTTGATTTAGCAGAGCTGGATGCTGTGCTCGCTTGCAGCCCTCCTGCTCCAGGAGGAGGAATAGCTGCTAAGCATTCCTGAGACTGGCTGTTGGTGTAGAAAATAGCTGCTATTGGGCTCAGCATGGAGTAGCGCTGTGTTGAACTCACGTGTGAAAATGTTGCTTGTTGACCACAAGAGGAGGCTGGTCAGAATCCCACAACTCCCACTCTTGAGAATGGTGTCCTGTGTTCATCAGTGTGCTTCTTTCTGTAACTTTTCTCTCTCTTCTGTCTTTCTCACTACTTAATCCTATTCTAAATCCTATTTGCTTTGTTATGTCATGATTTTCCCACTCCTCTCCAAGTCATTTTGCCTACTTCTAGCTCTCCCCTAGACCCAACACAAGTCACCTGCAGTTTCCTTACTTAGCTGTGTTTTCCCTCTCCCACAGACCATTTGTTTGATCTCTCCTCCTCCTTTTATTTCCCAAGTCAAATACAATAGTCCTCAGTTTTTCCTCGTCTTCCTGTTTGTTTGCATCTCTTTCACCCTTGCCCAGCTCTTCATGCAGTCCTTCATTAATTTTAAATAAGTTTTTTTTTCCGTTTCTATTTCCCACGTCCTTTAGTAGCTCACTAGAACTGCTTGGGACTCATACTGAGTGTCATTACAGATGATAAGGCAAATTCACTTGCTTTATCTCCAGCCTTGTGAAGGACTTTATTATTCTTGTAATTTGAAGGAAGATGTAGTTGTTGCTCTAGAAAATGAAAAGAAAAACATAATGTATTTTTAGGCTTTAATGAGGTTGTTCAGATTTGAGGACGTTCTGAATTCCTTCTTCTCTCAAAAATTCAGGGTGGTTTCAGAGGAGAAAAAAAGGGTGAGGAAAACCACCAAAGGCGAGGGATAGGAAGGAATGAGGTGTCTGTTTTTATGATGCAAGAGTAAATATCTTGTAAAATATAATCTATAAATATACATATAAGCCTCTAATGTAATAAAAATAAAATCTAGTAAATTTATAGGCAAAGTAAATATGTAATTTTATATGCAGAGTGAAAAAAATCCCAGTATTTTTTCTCCTCTGTTGTGGAAATGGCCTTTTGTGTGAATAGAAGCTTAGAAATAGTCCTGCCAGTCAGTGCATTGTTGATTTAAAAACAGTAGTTCTGCCTTGATGACCTCAACATTTGTAAGACCTTGCCCCCATGTGGAAGTGGCTCAGCCTGCTCCTGACTTCAGCTTTTCCTCTGCAACTCCTCTCTCTCTTCTGGGGTGCCGGTTGCGTTCACTAGTGAGCAGAGCTGAGGGCTGTAACTCAGGGTTGGACACTGCAGAGGAAGTGGGACCTCAGCCATTTGTCTCCATTACTTCTTTTGTTTCAGACGGAGTGGGAGATCCCTTTGCTGATGCTTTGCAGTTATATCAGATTATGTCCAAGTGAAACCATACCTGCTCTGCCTTCAGCTGTAACAGATGACACAGATGGATATAAGCTGAAAGTGGCATTATAATAGGGGAATTACACTGTAATGATTCAGCTTTTGTAAGCATTTTGTCCAGGAAACACCTAAACTGATGATATGTAATGAAAACACTTCAGCAAACCAGTTTTGTACATTTCCTGAAAAGAAGTTGAATTAAGATGTTACTAAGACGTGGGAATGTTGCCAAGGGCAGTAAATTCTATCAGAGGCCCCAAGCCATAGACTGCAAACTGCAGTTGTTTTTTTTTTTCCTCTTGTGGATTCCTTTGAAAGTAATTTATTAAGAAGAATCAAAAGAATTTTTAAAAAATCTTTTGCACCCATTTACACAATTTCTAAGACTTTGTGGTCTGGGAGGACATTGATGTTATTGAGCTGTTTTTTAAGAGGAGTTATAAAAAATGTCAGTATTTCTGTTGCTTCCTGTTCTTCCAAGTTCCGACTTGTTTATGTTTTTTTCGGAGAAGAGTACCCATCATGATACTTCCTGTGTGAGAATCCTTTGCTATTATGATAAATACTTCCTCAATAACTGTTTTAAATCATTCCCTTTCTCATTTCTTCTGCAGTCTTCTCTTTTTTTTTTCAGCAAAAGATTCCCCAACCATTTATCACATTTTTTTGAACTCTTTTGATGATTAGCCTTTGGATCAAAAGCAGAAGCGTCATATTGCTTGCGCACTGCTAGGTTCAGGTTGATAAGCTCAGAATGAGTCTGCCTGAGTAGGATGCAAAGATCTTCGAAGTAAAGAACAAATGACCTTTGTTCTTGATTAATTCAGTGGAGTGGTATATGTCATTTAACTGTTTGCCTCATCTGTAGGTAATTAAGTTTTCATAAATGGCTGCTTGTCAGCTGAATGAGTTCCCCAGTTGAGTTCCCAGACCAAATCAGACACTTGTGTCAACAACACACAGAGTAATATGAAGGTAAGACAGAGTGGCCAGGGGGAATCATGGGCTGGTTTTTTTCCTTTGTCAGAACTGCTGATCTAAACTTGCACCAAACTGCAGTCTTAATGTTTGTACCCTTTATGCCTAGTAACAAGAAACAAGAGTTAACACATATGTCACAATTTACTATCAAGACTGCAGCTTTCTGAAAAAACAACCTATGAACATTCAAAAATACACCATAAAATGGAAAAACCTTTTTTCCAGCAATATCAATCATATTATTAAGTGTCACTTTTCAACAAGTATGTTTTACTAAAGGATGTTTACCAGACCCAAATTCTCTAAACTACATTAAACTTTGCCTTTGGAGTAATATCGGCTCATCAGAATTATTCATTTATCTCACACAAATCCAAGAAATATTTAGGAAGCTTGACCAAAATTCACTATTTACAGTGTTGCTGTACTCAGAGTTACTTTCAAAATAGCCTCAAAAATTCAGGTTTCAGTAACATCCTATCACATTTTCTCAGACTGTGTTAGGTTTTTCTTCCTTGAAATTCCAGTAATTCCACATAACATTTGAAAACTTAATTAATTTTTTGCTTTTCACATTTTTACACCATGCTGAGGTATGGCCTACACAGAATTAGGTGAGCACTAACAGGTTTTGTTGTGGATAGGTAAAACCTTATAAAATGAAGGTCTTGTTACCCCTGTAAAATCATAGTTCACTTCTGTTACTTCGGCTAAGTAGAAAAGGATTCTGGGTAATGACTCAGCTGCAATAGAGGTGGAAAATAAGTTATGTAACTGTAGAAAAGACACTATATAACCATCATGTGTTCATATCATCATTTATGGTGGCTGGTTAAATTATGTTTGTTGTATTTTAAAAGTATGCAGCTGATAGACCTAATTGCTTAAAAAGGCCTGATTTTGGCAATAAATGAGCTCTCTTTTGCATCTGCCTGAGGACTCTGCATTGCTCTTACTGCAACAGGTTTCTCTGGATTCAGTTTGCCTGGACATAGAAGCCAAAAGTGAATGCCAGGTTTAAAAAAGAAAAAAGAAAAGGGAATAGACAATTCTGTTCAGGAAGTTAAATCAATTTTCAGGTTTACCACTAGAGAACAACAGAGTAAGTTTGAAAACTGGATCCTTTTAAAATATTCTTTTCAGAAAAAGAATGGGCTTATCCATCTGTGTAAGAGTCTGTATCTGAAGTTCTCCACTACTTTCAGATATCTACTTAGATCTGCCCTTGGTCATCTTAGCCATGGAGAAGACTGAGCAGATCAATGGAAAAAACCAGAAGACACTAATATAAAGGAATCACCATACTTTGCTACCAGCAGAGGCAATTGGCAGATGAAAAACAGTAACACAAATTCTGTAATCAACTTTTAAGTCCCATTGTTAAGAACAGGATATATTTGCATTGTGTTAGTGACAAAATTAAAAACACTTCTGTATTAGTTATAACAACATAAGATAAAAAGTTAGCAAGGTAGGATAACAACCTAATTTGCTGGATTTGCACTTACCAGTTCCACGTAACAAACTAGCTTCTAATATGTGTGGAATTCTTGGAGGAATTTTCATAGACGCACGGATCTGGTAAAAGCTAAAGCAAAAGACAGTGATTTGCAACACATGCATTACAGTACATCTCATTTACCGTACAGAGATACGTTGGCAAAGGCACGAATGGAGAATGGGAAGACGGAACAGGTCAAGGAAGTCTACAAAGCTTAATATGGTTTTACTTGACCCTTTATCTTGTTATGTTTTATTTTTTTAATCATTGACCAAAGCAGTAGCCAAACATGAATAAAAAGAAGTCCCAACACAGCACTAGTTTTTCCATACCCCACAGAGTTGGGGCAAATACTTGTAAAGACATGCAGTAAACTACACTAGAAAACTGGTATGAATGAAAAATCAGGATTGTCAGCTACACTACAGCCATCTTGGAAGGATCTGCCATGTAGCACATCTACAGGACTGCTACAATCAGTTCTGACACTGAAGGAGGTATTTGTGAAACTGCAGTTTGTAAAACTCCCCACTCCAGGATCCCCTGAAAACACACTGCTTACCAGACACTCTCTACATTATTTGTGGCCACCAGCTATGCAAAAGTGCAAACAAAGGGTCACTCTAGGCAAAATACGACAGTACTTTTATACTATCAAAGGCAGGAACTGCAGGCTTCAAGCCTACAATTGAGAAAAACCCCAACACAAGTCTTTGGGGTCCCTACCCCATCTCTAAACCATTTTATCGTATTCAGCTCTATACCATTTCCAACTTTGATTTTCATCTCAGAAATCCTTAACTGTCACCAGACTGATTTTATGGAAGCCTTTACATAACACAAAAACCCACAAATACACTTAGATGACACATTGTAACCATCTCATCCCATTTCAGATAATTTATTTTTGTTTGAGGAGTTAGCTTCAACTCCTCAGTGAGCTGATGTGACCTACCACACAGCTCCACAAACACTAACACCAGTGAAAGAGACGCAGCACAAACACTCACAGGAAGAGAGAGGAAGAAAAACCCACCTTTTTTGGTAGAAGCATGGTCCTAAAGTCCCCTAGGAGTACACAAGTACCCTTCATACTTCACTCACAGTGTACACAAAATCAGAGTCATGGTTTTCATCACCCCCAAAAATCCAAATCCAAAACAAATCTATTCATGGCTTTCTAATTTTGGCTTCTAACACTTCAACTGAAGCTCACCATTCAGGACTTCACTATAACTGATGCAACTGTGTATTAGCCTAACAATCAGCCAATGAAAAAGCTCTTAATTTAATTCTTCCACAAAATTAAAAAGTCAATTTTAGTTCTGTCAAAACTTATATATCAAAGAATGCTTTATAATGAACCAGTAACACTGTTAGAGATAAGAGATGAAGTGATTCCTACTTCTTAAAAATAGAGCAAAACTTAAACTATTGCAAGCTACTAGTTACATATTTCATTTTTGGAAACCCACAAGTCAAACATGATTCCAAATACACCCCCTAAGTGATTCATATATAGTAAATAAGTTCATTTTGTATTGGGTTAAAGAAATATAAATTAACATTAAGCTTTCACTATTATCTTCTCTAAGAGTACAAATGTCTTGGGGTGACTCTATCATGTGTATCCCCTATCATGCTCTATGCCCAAAAAGTAATTTTGTGCCTTTTCTGTGCCTTTAAACTGAGCTTGGAAAAAAAAAAAAAACCAAATGAACTTTTCAAAACAGTTTCTCAAGGACAGGGAGATTACACTCCTCTGCGTTCTCTGGCTGCAGGAGCAGGACGGAGCACCCTGCTTGCTTGCTTCAGCCAGCGGTTTCGGGTTTTTTTTTTCCCTTCTTTTCCTGGCGTGAGACGGAAAGCTGAATTTTGTTTCCTGGGACTTTGGTGTTTTTTTTTCCCTTCTTCTTTTCTGGACTGTTCAACAACATCAGAACACATCGGGAGAATTTTTCCCCGAGGCCCGGGGGTTGGGCCCTCGCCGACCAGCTCCGAGGAGGAGAGAGACCACACCTACAGAAGGACTCTGAAATCTTCCCAGGTTTCTCCCTATAGCGAGAGATTTCATTTCATTATTTAGCATTATTATCCTTTTCCCGTGTGTTTGTTAAATAAATAGTTCTTATCTCATTCACTTTCCTTCGAGGAAAATATTTTCTTTTCCCGAACCCTGTGGGGGGGGGGAAGGGTGGTTGTAACCCGGTTTCCTCTCAGAGGATATATTGCTAGATTTTGGCCAAACCGGCACAAATACAAATTGGCGTAGTCGGCAGGATTCGAAGGAAAGTGAAAAAAAAAAAACTGTACTAATTACATCTTGGTTTGAATTTAACTACTTTGTGTAGGGGTAAAGTAGTTACAATGTTGGTTGAGTTCATAATGTCTCTCTGGCTGGATATACTCACGTTTTTTGGTCCCAAGGCCTGTTTGCCTATCCACAACTTGGTCTGATCCTGTGGCTGATAAAACACTTTTACAGAGCAGGGGCACAAATCCGGATTTCTATTTTGCTTTGCTCGGTGATAATGATTTATAAGAAGTTAACAGAGGTACAGGCAGTTGTTCAAAGTGTGTATGATACGTCGTTTCTCCATCCTAACCCCAGTCCTAGTTTCAGTAGCCTGTTTTGGGAGTTCATTGGTAATTGCACTCAGTTTGTTAGAAGAGGAGGAGATGCGGTTTCCCAGCCTTTCATCTCCCTCCCCTTTAAATTTGATACATTATCTTTTGAGAAGGTTCAGTTTCCCCTGGATGTTAAAGAGACCACCCTCCTGGTATTTAATCTGGTAGTCTTTCTCTATATGGTTTGCAGCCTGTCTAGAATAAGAGCTCAGATTTCCAGGGTGACTGAGGAGACACCTGTCCCAGAGGTGGAAAATCCTGAGTGGGGTGGAGAATGGGAGGATATGGGCCAAATCCTGAAGAAATTCTCTGACCCGATAATTTGCAATTACCCCCCTGAACTAATTCAGAAACCAGCTGAGGTGGGGAAATATCTGAAAGAGAAATACAATGACAATTCCAATGAGAAACAGCTCATCGCAATATGCTGGGCCTTAGCATACGCCTATCGCACAGTGCTAAGTACTGTAGAGCAGCAGATAAAGGCAGAGGGGCAGGAAGATAAACCAGCAGACACCCCAGTCACTCAGGCTGCAGCCAAACCAGAGGGAGACACTAAGCCATTGACAGTTGCTCCTGTCACGAGGAAAAAGCACACAACCAAAACTGATCGCCCAGTGAAAGATGATGATGATGCAGGGGAAGGAACCTCAAAACCACCAGCTGATTCAGGCACAGAAACCATTACTGAGTCCCTGTCCATAAAAGACCTTCACAGCCTAAGAAAGGACTACACCCGACGGCCCAATGAATCCATAATAAGTTGGATGGTCCGTATTTGGGATGCTGCAGGTGATGATGTAATGCTGGACGGCGCTGAAGCGAGGCATTTGGGATCCCTGTCACGTGATCCAGCTATTGACCAAAGGATGATAAGGGAGGCTGACTCTGCCAGCGTCTGGAGACGGCTCTTGAGTGGTGTGAGGGATAGGTATCTGTGTGCAGATGATCTCTATATGCAGCAAACCCAGTGGAAGACCATTGAACAAGGGATTCAATGCCTGAGAGAACTAGGGGTGGTAGAGGTTGTCTTCACAGATGACCCAGGATTGAGGAGTCCAGACCGGGCCAGAGTTGGTCCTTTCATGTGGCGAAAGCTCATACAGCTTGGGCCATCAGAATATAAGTCTGCTTTAGCACTGATGAAACCAGATTACGGTGCAAATGAGACCGTGCAGGATATGGCAACAAAGCTCCGAGCATATGCAGACTCTGTGCATGGCCCAACACATGCGAAAATCGCAGCTGTGGAAACACGTGTGCAGAATTTGGAAGATAAGATGGAGAAGAATTACCAGGACCTCAAGAAGGAGATCAAAGAGGGCTTTCTTCAAATCTCGGCAGTACAGATCCAAAATTCTGATACCCAACGAGGACGTTCCCTAGAGAGAAGGTACATCCCACGAAGTGAGCTGTGGAAATTCCTGTGTGACAGTGGAGAAGACACGAAGAAGTGGGGCGGACAGCCCACTTCTGCTCTGGCAGCACGAGTGCATGAATTAAAGGAGCGCAAGTCTCAGAAAGGAAATTTTACTAAAAAGAAAGTAGCTCCAGTTGCCCGTAGCCAATCTGCCGGAAATGATAGACAGGAGGATAACCAGAATTAGAGGGGCCCTGCCTCTAACCAGGTAGAGGCTAGGGAAAACCGTATTTTTTGGACTGTGTGGATTCGTTGGCCTGGTACATCAGAACCACAAAGATATGATGCTTTGGTTGACACTGGTGCGCAGTGTACAATAATCCCATCGCAACATGTGGGGGTAGAATCTGTTTCTATTACTGGTGTAACAGGTGGGTCACAAAATTTGACCCTAGTGGAAGCTGAGGTGAGCCTGACTGGAAATGAGTGGAAGAAACATTTCATTGTGACTGGCCCAGAGGCCCCGTGCATTTTGGGCATAGACTTCCTCCAAGGGGGGCATTTCAGAGACCCAAAGGGACTCAAGTGGGCTTTTGGAATAGCTGCTGTGGAGACAGAGGGCATCAGGCAATTGAATACCTTGCCTGGACTATCAGAGAACCCATCTGCAGTAGGCCTTCTGAAGGAGGAGGAACAAAGAGTACCAATTGCTACCTCGACAGTGCATCGCCGACAGTACCGGACAACTCGAGATGCTGTGATTCCCATCCACAAGATGATCCGTGACTTGGAGAGCCAAGGGGTGATCAGCAAAACCCACTCACCCTTCAACAGCCCCATCTGGCCTATGCGCAAATCTGAAGGAGAATGGAGATTGACTGTGGACTATCGTGCCTTGAATGAAGTGACCCCACCACTGAGCGCTGCCGTGCCGGACATGTTGGAGCTTCAGTACGAGCTGGAGTCCAAGGCAGCGAAGTGGTACGCCACTATTGACATTGCCAACGCCTTCTTCTCCATTCCTTTGGCCCCAGAGTGCAGGCCTCAGTTTGCCTTCACCTGGAGGGGCGTGCAGTACACCTGGAACCGACTGCCCCAGGGGTGGAAGCACAGTCCCACCATCTGCCATGGACTAATCCAGACTGCACTGGAAAAGGGTGAGGCTCCAGAGCATCTGCAGTACATTGATGACATCATTGTGTGGGGGAACACCGCAGAAGAAGTGTTCGAGAAAGGAGAGAAAATCATCCAGATTCTCCTAGAAGCTGGTTTTGCCATCAAGAAGAGCAAAGTCAAGGGACCTGCTCGAGAGATCCAATTCCTGGGAGTGAAATGGCAAGATGGACGGCGTCAGATTCCCACTGAGGTCATCAACAAGATCACATCAATGTCTCCACCAACTAACAAGAAGGAAACACAAGCCTTCCTAGGTGTCATAGGCTTTTGGAGAATGCATATTCCTGAATATAGCCAGATTGTGAGTCCTCTCTACGTAGTTACCCGCAAGAAGAACAATTTCCACTGGGGCCCTGAACAGCAGCAAGCCTTTGCCCAGATCAAGCAGGAAATCGCTCACGCGGTAGCCCTTGGCCCAGTCCGGACAGGACCAGGAGTGAAGAACGTGCTCTACTCTGCAGCCGGGAGCCATGGCCTGTCCTGGAGCCTTTGGCAGAAGGTGTCTGGTGAGACTCGAGGTCGACCACTGGGATTCTGGAGCCGAAGCTACAGAGGATCTGAAGCCAACTACACCCCAACAGAGAAGGAAATCTTGGCAGCCTATGAAGGAATCCAAGCTGCCTCAGAGGTAATCGGCACTGAAGCGCAGCTCCTCCTGGCACCCCGGCTACCGGTGCTGGGGTGGATGTTCAAAGCAGAGGTTCCCTCTACCCACCATGCCACCAATGCCACATGGAGCAAATGGATTGCTCTCATCACACAGCGCGCCCGTATCGGAAAACTGAATCGCCCTGGGATTTTGGAAATAATCACAAATTGGCCCGAAGGTGAAAGCTTTGGTCTCAGTGACGAGGAAGAACAAGAGCAAGTGACACGTGCTGAAGAAGCTCCACCGTACAACCAACTGTCCAGCAGAAGACACATGCTACGCTCTTTTCACCGATGGTTCTTGTCGCATTGTAGGGATGAAACGAAAGTGGAAAGCAGCCGCATGGAGTCCCACACGACGGGTTGCAGAAGCTATTGAAGGAGAAGGTGGATCCAGCCAACTTGCCGAACTCAAAGCTGTTCAGCTAGCCCTGGACATTGCTGAAAGAGAGAAGTGGCCCAAAGCTCTACCTCTACACTGATTCGTGGATGGTAGCCAATGCTCTGTGGGGATGGCTGGAAAAGTGGGAGAAGGCTAATTGGCAGCGTAGGGGAAAACCCATCTGGGCTGCTGAAGAGTGGAAAGACATTGCTGCCCGAGTGAAAAAGCTGCTTGTGAAAGTCCGCCATGTAGATGCTCATGTCCCCAAGAGTAGGGCTAATGAGGAACACCGAAACAATGAACAGGTAGATCAGGCTGCAAAGATAGAGGTGTCACAGATAGACTTAGATTGGAAACACAAGGGAGAGTTGTTCCTAGCTCGATGGGCCCATGATGCCTCAGGTCATCAAGGCAGAGATGCCACCTATAAGTGGGCACGAGACCGAGGGGTGGATCTAACCATGGACAGTATCTCCCAGGTGATCCATGACTGTGAGACATGCGCTGCGATCAAGCAAGCCAAGCGAGTGAAACCCCTATGGTATGGTGGGCGATGGTCCAAATACAAGTATGGGGAGGCCTGGCAGATTGATTACATCACACTGCCTCAAACACGCCAAGGCAAGCGCTACGTGCTCACAATGGTAGAAGCCACCACTGGATGGCTGGAGACCTACCCTGTGCCTCATGCTACTGCCCGAAACACCATCCTGGGCCTTGAAAAGCAAGTCCTTTGGAGGCATGGTACCCCTGAGAGAATTGAATCCGACAATGGGACTCATTTCAAGAACCGCCTTATAAACACCTGGGCTAGAGAACATGGCATTAATGGGTGTACCATATCCCTTACCATGCACCAGCAGCTGGGAAAGTGGAGCGATGCAATGGATTGTTGAAAACCACCTTGAAGGCCCTAGGTGGGGGAACTTTCAAAAATTGGGAACAGCATCTAGCAAAGGCCACCTGATTAGTCAACACTCGGGGTTCCACCAATAGAGCTGGTCCAGCCCAATCTGAATCCCTGCACACAGTAGATGGAGATAAGGTTCCAGTAGTGCATGCCAGGGGACTGTTAGGAAAGACTGTTTGGGTTAATTCTGCCTCGAGTACAGACAAACCCGTCCATGGGGTTGTCTTTGCTCAGGGACCTGGTTGCACATGGTGGGTAATGCAGAGAGATGGAACAACACGTTGTGTACCGCAGGGAGATCTGATTGTCGGGTGAAAACCACATGTAATGTGAAATGCCTGTACACCACTGCTTGCTGAGTGTCACTGTCACTGTTTGTACATAGCTGTATATAAGTATTAATGTGTGTATGTGTAGAGTTAGAATATATTAATTTGGGCATTGAGCCGATGATATGTGATAAGGGGTGGAATGTCTTGGGGTGACTCTATCATGTGTATCCCCTATCATGCTCTATGCCCAAAAAGTAATTTTGTGCCTTTTCTGTGCCTTTAAACTGAGCTGGAGAAAAGAAAAACCAAACGAACTTTTCAAAACAGTTTCCCAAGGACACAGAGATTACACTCCTCTGCGTTCTCTGGCTGCAGGAGCAGGAGGGAGCACCCTGATTGCTTGCTTCAGCCAGCGGTTTCGGGTTTTTCTTTCTTTCCCTCTCTTCCCGGCGTGAGATGGAAAGCTGCATTTTGTTTCCTGGGACTTTGGTTTTTCCCTTTTTCTCTTCTGGACTGCTCAACAACATCAGAACACATCGGGAGAATTTTTCCCCGAGGCCCGGGGGTGGGCCCTCGCCGACCCAGCTCCGAGGAGGAGAGAGACCACACCTACAGAAGGACTCTGAAATCTTCCCAGGTTTCTCTCTGTAGCGAGAGATTTCATTTCATTATTTAGCATTATTATCCTTTTCCCGTGTGTTTGTTAAATAAATAGTTCTTATCTCATTCACTTTCCTTCAAGGAAAATAATTTTTTTTCCCCGAACCCTGTGGGGGGGAAGGGTGGTTGTAACCTGGTTTTCTCTCCGAGGATATATTGCTAAATTTTGGCCAAACCGGCACAATCTCTGTATCCTTGAGGCCCTCCTTGGGCTGCAGGGAGACAGCTGCTTCACCATGGTCATCACCACGGCCTGCAGAGGAATCTTGACTCCGGTGCCTGAAGCACCTCCTCCCCTCCTTCTTCACTGACCTTGGTGTCTGCAGAGTTGCTCTTCTCACATGTTCTCACTCCACTCTTTGCTGGCTGCAATTAAAACTGCGCCCCAACTTTTTGTTTTGATTCTTCTTAAATATGTTATCACAGAAGTGTTACCACCATTTCTAATTGGCCCAGCCTTGGCCAGCAGCATGTCCATCTTTGGAGCCACCAGGGATTGGCTCTGCTGGACACTGAGGAAGCTTCTAGCCGCTCCTCACAGGAGCCACCCCTGTACCCCCCTGCTACCAAAAACCAGGCCATGCAAACTCAATACAAGCAGGTACCTGAATTTTCTATCATTGCTCCCCCCCATATTCACTTTTACAAAAGGAAAAACCATGGATGTGGAATCCAGAACATGAGGAGGCAGTCAAAACCCTAATACAGGAATTAAGAACGTAACAATTTCTGGGACCAGTACATCCCCACGACCTTATTATAGCAGAATGGGGTTTTGTTGAGCATGGTACCTACGGGAACCTGTTTCAAACTGGCCCAGATGGACCTAAGAGACCTTTAATGTTCAGCTTGACTGCTTTTAAAGAAACAGAAAAGAGATATTCAAAGTGGGAAAGGGGGCTTTTATCTTTAGTCTGAGCAGTAAAACAAGCTGAAAAAAATACACCAGGAACAGCCTGTGCAAACCAGAGGACCCTTTAACTTGCTGGAAGTCATCCTAAAGGGGACTGCTCCCCTAGAAGGAATTGCACAAAAATCTACATGCAGGAAATGGTATGCCTACTTGACAGGAATTGCAGAGGGAATGGAATTAACTGAAGGACATACTAAAATAACCAAATTTCAAATGCCTATAAATGCAGACCAATTAGCATTACAGCAACCTTTTAAAGCCTCACCAATTTTAAATGCACCTCCCTTTAACAAAGAAACACTGACAGGAGATATGTTTCACCGGTGCCTCAGCAAGGGGGATAAATGGTAAATGTCAATACAAGGCTGCTCATTAAACATTAACACAGGCAAACAAGTAACAGAAGAAGGTGAAGGTAGTGCACAAGTAGGAGAAATAAAGACAGCTGTTCTAGCAGCTAAGAATGGAGCAAAAGTGATGTATGTAGACTCCTATGCTGTTTGGGCTGGCACCACACAGTGACTCTGTCAAAGGGAATCACTGAACTGAGAAGTAAACAGATTTCCAGTTTGAAGAACTTGAATAGCCCCAAACCAGGCCAAGAGACACTTCAGAGACAGAGTCCAAGAAGTGGGTATTTGCTTTATTCAGCACCGGGTGCGTGGGGATCACTCCTCCAAACCCACACACAGGGGACTTCCTACAACACAATATTATGGGTAAAATTCATGAATAGTCATCACATTCCTTGGGATAGGAGTGGTTATACAAATGAGTTCTCAGAAGTCATTAATATCATTAGCATATGTGTCTCACATGCGTGGTGTGTCCTGGTGGTCTCAATGATGAAGGCTCCTCTTCTTCCTTGGGGGTCTTTTTGATGAAGGCTAGTAGTCTTCATCACAATGCACTTTTCACCTTTCTTTCTGGAGCATGTGCAGTCCTTTGTGGAATGATTCAGCGGTTTCTGTGTTGGTCTCAAGTAAATTCTTGTTCCTCTTATCTTGACAAGATTAAGGTGAATCCTGCTTCTTAGGTTTTGTGATCAACATTTGCTGTCTCCCAATACTTAACTGTGCTTACATGAGTTAACTATTGATCAGTCTTATCAATCCCCCCTTTTACTTTGGTCATTTGTAATTCTTTACAAATCTCGCATGTCTTGAAAGTAAGTACCCTTCTCTATCTTGCTTCTAAGTTTGTGCTTTTGCCATTGAGCATAAGCATCACGATTCCAAGTACATAAAATCGTACAAAAATAACTACTAATGCAAACAGTAAATAACAATGCAATTATACAAATAACTATTACAAACAATTGTTTAAGCCAGGATAAGTTGGGTAACCATCCTGTAAGTTTGTCCCATACCTCTTTAAACCCCCAAGAAGTGTCATCTAAGGTGATCTGATGAAATGTTCGTGTTTTGTCCAGAATTGTCTGCAAATCTGTTTCTATGTGTTTATTTAAATCAACATAACTGCAACAGCTTGTATTTATAACTGCACATACTCCTCCCTCTTTGGCATACAGGAAATCTAATGCAAGTCTATTCTGTATAGCTAATTGTGAGATGCTCTTAATCTCGATTTGCTGTGCTCTCATGGCATCTGCAGTGGCATTCATTATGGTTTCTACGGTAGCAGAAAGATTCACTATTGATTTCTCTAGCTCACTTACTCTGAGGCTGGGTATAAACCATCTGGCAAAGCTGTGAAATCCAGTGGGTCTATCTATCAAGGGGTTTGATGTCCTTTTGGTCCTGCGTATAAAAGTTCGGAGCAAGCCTTGTAGTTGAGAGACAACTTTAATGTGGGGAAATACTGGTCCTATCGCACAGCGGCCTTGCCATCCTAAGGGTAAAACTTTATAGGCACTGTGTCCACATATCCAGTACCAACCCTGTGCTGAGGGCACTGGTCAACCCTTGGGCTTTGGTCCTCATCTTGTTTGATTCTTATTCCACATGTTAGCCCCCCCATAGGTCCAAAAACCTGAGCAGTTGGGGTAGCTGCCTATAAATGTTATGCTCCCACATTTGGAATCTGTCTTATTTCCTCCTTAGTTTTTGGGTATAGATTCCTCCCAGCGCCACTGCACGCAGGGTACCAGTGAGGACTCATTTATTGGCTCCTCAAGCTCTAATTTCCACTGGTCTAGGGATATGTTGACATAATGTGAAAGGTTATTAGTACTAAGTGCAGCATGGATTTCTGTTATATTAGGGAATGGTGCCCCAACCAAAGGAAAGCCTCTAGCAGAATTTTCAGGCAGCTAGGAACATATCCAGCAATCAGTTAAAGTTCTCAACAACATCTTTGGGCAATCAAAGGTATGTATTTTGATCCCATGCGCCCGCCCCAGTTACCAGTGCCACTAATATGGTCCAAATCGTGTTGATTTTTCATATTTGAAGGCGCAGAGGTCCTGTTCTTCTTGCTTCCCACTCTGGTTTTGGCGCAGGTTTTGCCCTTGTATAATGGATCCAAGTCAGTTTTCCTTGTACTTTAATTGCTGTATGAGTGGTCAGCAGTGTCTGATAAGGTCCTTCCCATTTTTCCTGAAGTGGATCCCCTGAAAGAGACTTAACATAAACCCAATCTTCTGGATTCACATTATGAAAGGGTTTATCAGGTGGTGGAGGTTGACAATTAACAACTGTAGTCCATATTGATCGTAATTTTTGACCTAAATGCTTTACATAATCTATTAAGTAGCTTTGACCTACCAGAGCCACACTGTCATTGTGAATCACGTTTGTTCCATAGGGCCTTCCATACAGAATTTCAAAGGAACTTAGTTTTTCCTTAAGCCGTGGTTTTACCCTAATTCTTAGCAAAGCCATGGGCTGAGCCTGTTACCAATATAAATTAGTTTCTTGACAAATTTTGGCTAATTGTTGTTTTATTAAGTGATTCATCTTTTCTACTTGCCCACTTGCCTGGGGTCTGTATGGTGTATTGTACTAGTTTGAAAACAAACCAGTGGAAGGCACAAAGTCAGAATAACAATTTAATAGGGAAATTAAAAAAAAATAAAGGCAGAAAACACTGGGTTAAACTGACAGAGTCAGGATACAACCTGACACCCTGTTAATCAGGGTGGCGGTAGCAGTCCAATAAGATGGTGGCTGTAGTCCTCCTGAAGTGATGGATGTGGCTCTGGCAAAGCAGTGGTCTGGTAGAAGGGTCTGCTCTTCCTCAGAAGGTCCAGTGGTGGCTATGTAGCTCCTGTCCTCTGGGAATCCAGTGGAAAGGGTGTCTGTGGTGGATGGAATCTCAGATTATATCCAGGATGGAATGCTTGGTTCCTCCCTCTGGGTGGAGCATCTCACAATGGGATGATGAGTCATGAGGCCAGGTGCTGATGGGCTCATTAACAGAAGATAGTCCGGAGGGAGTTATCTCTGAGTCATGCGGCAGGGCATTGATGGGCCATTAACAGAAAGATAGTTTGGAGGGAGGAGGCCAGGAAACACTGCCCCATCTGGTTTCAACAGCTCATGAGGATGGTAATAGAATACACTGCAACCCAGGACATGCATGTAATTGCCAGCGTATGCCCAATAGATGACTCACTCCCTGCACCACCTGGGCTACAAAGTGTAGCCCTATCAGAATTAATTTCCCTGGGCACCCCAAATCGTGGAATAATTTCCTGTACTAAGGCTTTAACAACTTCTCTAGCTTTTCTGTCCTACAAGGGAAAGCTTCTGGCCAACCTGAGAAAGTGTCTGTGAGGACTAAAAGATACTTGTATCCCCCTTTTCTAGGTAATTCAGAAAAGTCAATTTGCCACACATCCCCTGGTAAAGCTCCTTTAGGGATAGTCCCTGTGTTTAGCCTAACAGTGGTATTAGGGTTGTTTTTAAGACAGATTTCACAAGTGGAAGTTATGTCCTCAATTGTCTCCTTTAATTTTGGTGCTATCACTTTGTCCTTTAAGTGGTTATGCAAAGCATCAACTCCCCAATGTGTCTTAGAATGTTCGCTCTGGATAAATAATTTTAACAGTTTTCTGGGTATGACTATGAGATCCTTTATTCTAGCCCACCCGTCTGTTCCTATTTGTCCCTTTCTTGTATCCAATTTAAATAATCAGTGTCGTATGGTGGGGGGTTTTCACCCATAAGGATGCTAGAAGGGATTAGAGCTAGGGCTTGGATCTGAACCCCACTAGCCACTGCCTTTGCTGTTTTGTCTGCCATAGCATTTCCCAGTTCGGGGATGGTGTTACCCTGGGAGTGTCCTTTACAATGCATTATAGCCACTTTTGAAGGTTTTAGCACCGCTTCCAGCAACTGTAAGATTTCAGTAGCATGCTTGATTTCTCTCTTCTGTGAGGTTAATAAACCCCTTTCTTTCCAAATAGCCCCATGAGCATGTACCACGCCGAAGACATACCTTGAATCAGTCCAAATGTTGATAGGTTTTCCTTCGGCTAATGCCAGGGCTCCAGTCAGGGCTATTACCTCAGCCTTTTGAGCAGATGTCCCAGCTTCTGTGCCAGAAGTCCTAGAGCCAGTCCTTGACTCTCATGTGAGAATAATAGAAAAGGTTTAGTGACATCCAGTATGCCCAGTGCTGGAGCTTGCATCAACTCACGTTTCAGAGTTACAAATGCAGTATTAGTCTCTGGTGTCCAGCATAGGTGAGTTCCCCCAGTCTCTTTTAGGAGTTGGTATAAAGGTTTCACAATTAGTCCATAGTTGTAGATCCACAACCTACACCATCCTGTCATTCCCAGAAATGTTCTCAGTTCTTTGGTTGTAGTTGGCTGGGGCATTTGGCACATTGCCTCCTTCCTGTTATTTCCCAAGGCTCTCTCTCCTCCCGCCAGTTCATATCCCAGATATGTAACTTTCTGGAGGACTAGCTGAGCCTTTCCAGGGGAGACCCTATATCCACTTAGTCCCAGAAAATTTAAAAGACTTACAGTCCAGTCCTTGCAGTCTTCACGGGTCCTTGTTGCTATTAGTAGGTCATCAACGTACTTCAGGAGTGTACCTTCTCCAAGTGGCGGTGTCCAGGCTTCCAGTTCCTTGGCTAATTGATCTCCAAATATCGTGGGGCTATTTTTGAATCCTTGTGGCAATACAGTCCATGTAAGTTGGATTTTTCTCCCTGTTCTGGGGTTTTCCCATTCAAAGGCAAAAATTTCCTGACTGCTTTCAGCTAATGGCAGACAAAAGAAGGCATCCTTTAAATCTAAAACTGAAAACCACAGCCAGTCACTTTGTAATTTTGTAAGTAAAGTGTAAGGATTGGCCACTATGGGATGAAGTGTTTTTGTTATTGCATTTATTGCCCTTAGGTCCTGAACCAATCGATAACTTCCATTTGGCTTTTGTACTGGTAGAATTGGGGTATTGTAGGGAGACCTATACTCTCTCAACAACCCTTGATCAATAAATTTAGCAATTATTGGTTCTATTCCCACTCGTGCTTCTTGTCTTAGCGGATATTGTTTAACTGACACTGGTCGTGCACCTTCCAGTAGTTCAATAATCACCGGGGAAGCCCATTTTGATCTCCCTGGAATTTCAACATCCCATACTAGTGGGATCACTTGATCTGTTATTTCACTATCCATGGGTATTTCTCCTCTTTCAGGGAAATTTGCTAAACTTAAGGCCATAATTAATTTTTCCTCGGGAACCTGTAGTCTCATTCCTTGTTCTGTAAATTCTATTTTTGCTTCTAACCAAGTTAATAGATCCCTGCCTAGCAGTGGCTTTAGTGAATTTGGAAGATATAAAAATTGATGTATTCCCATCTTTTTACCTAGTGTAAATTTTAAAGGTCTTAAAAAGTAGGCTTTTTCTGTTTTCCCCGTGGCCCCAATAACTTGGACACAATCATTGCTTATAGGACTCAAAGTCTGATTCAGGACTGAGAATGTGGCTCCAGTATCTACCAAAAATTCCACCTCCTGTTCCCCTAGCCCAACTTTAACCACCGGGTCTGCTAGGGAGGGACCAGCCGGTCCCCGTCACTGCTGATACAGTTGTGCTACAGTCACTGGTTCTGGCGGCGCTGATGATTGTGTCGTCGGAATCGTGGCATGATTCATAGGACAATTCCGCTTCCAATGCCCGAGCTGGCCACATAGTAAACATTGGTTAGGGGCTGGGCATTGCTGTCTTTGCCCCCTAGGTGGAGGCATCCTCGCACCCCTGCGGAATCTTGGTCCCCTAACCTGGGCAACCGCGACCGTAAGGGGCTGTGCTCTGTTTTTATAAACTTCCCACGCTGCTGCTAAAAGTTTCTCTAAGTTCCGGTTATCTGGTTCCCTGATCTTTTGCAATTTTCTGTGTATATCTGGCGCTGATTGACCCATCAATAAGGATATTAACTGTTGCTGCCCGATTTCAGAAGCTGGATCCAGCGTAGTGTGTCTCCTCATATTATCCCTTAGCTTTTCTACAAATGAGCCTGGGGACTCAGTGGTTTCCTGGTGAATACTGAACAACAATGACCAATTAACCATTTTAGGTATAGCATTTAGCAGTCCCCAGTGTATTACTTTCCTGTATCTAACCAAAAACAGATATGTTTGTGGATCATTTGGGTCCCAATGTGGATCTGCCGTGGGGAAAATGTTATCTACATTACCGTGTAATATCCCAGTAGCTATTTGTCCCTGCACGTGTGTTCTTGCTGTGGATATTACAGCTGCTTTTTCTGTTTCAGTTAACTCTGATAGCATTAAGTTTATATCCTCCCAATCAACATCCTGATTTCTAACAACTAATTCAAACCTCTTTGCTACCTTTTCAGGGTCTTCTCTATACACTCTGGCTGCCTCCCTCCAGGTATCTAAATCCAGAGCTGTAAATGGTGCTTTAACTTTTGTTATTCCTCCATCTGGCCCTACCACTTGTCTGAGCAGTGCTATAAGCTTCTTCTCTACAGGGGCCTTGCTCCTAGTTCTGGATGATATTCCTGAGGTAGCCTCACTTGTCCCTTCATCCCCACTACCCTCCGGGGATGTTGGAGATGCTGGGGATATTGTCCCTGATGTTAGGGTGTCACCATTGCATTTCATTAACTCCTGGGTTTCTAAGGGATCCTGGTCTCTCTCCGTTTTGAGCTTTAAACATCTCTGCCCTATACTGCATGATGAGCAACACCTCTTCATGTGGCTTTTCCCTTTTGCCTCCTTTTCTAAAAGCAAGACCATTGAATCCTGGGGTGCCAAATTGATACCACACCGTTTCTGCCACTCCGGTTTATGTCTTAAAGTAAAAAAGCAATCCGCGTAGGAAATCTCATCCCATCTATTCTCCCTCCTTAAAAATAACATTAATTGTAGTAAGGTGTTAAAGTCCCATTTTCTGGCCACTTTTCACCATCATCTAATTTGTATAGTGGCCACCATTGGTTACAGTATTTAATTAGAGCACTCTTTTTCATAGTCCCTCCGGGGATTCCTCCTAGTTCCTTCCAGTGTGCCAACACACACCCCAATGGACTTTTCTGGGTTATTTCCTTGCTTTCTGATGATCCCATTGCCTCCTTTGTCTGTTCCTCTCTTTTCTCTCCCTCTCTTCTCTCTTCCACACAAGCCTTCCTGCACGTCTCCTCCCACTTTTCTTTCCAAGCCTCCCAAATCCACATACTAAAGCCACAACAAACCTCTCACTATTCTCTGTCACTCTCCCCCTACTCCAACACCACCTACATCCTCATTTTGGACACCACCCAACTAGGTTTTGTGATCAACATTTGCTGTCTCCCAATAGTTAACTGTGCTTACATGTAGGAAACAGAAGAGTAAAAACTTCTGCAGTTAATGAGGGGTTTGACTTACAGCCCTGGAAGAAACTCGGTCTAGCTTAATTGGCAGTGATTTATGGTCCTTAAGCAGGAGGATTACAAACCTGTGTTTTTATAGTGATAAGTAAAAGCATGTATGGGGTTTTGTGGTAAAGGGTTTTGGGTATGATGGTGTGACTTTAAGTTGAGAATTTAGATGTTATAATAGAAGTATAAGTGTGTACGTGACTTGACAACTTATTGGTCAAAAGATACCTGCATTGCAGGCAACGGGTTCTACAAGGATAGGTCATTAAGTCCAAACAAAGTTTCATTTTAACTGTCTATGGGATTAAAAAGTTATAAATTGGCGTGTAACACTGAATCTTGTGACTTTCGCCATTTTTACAATGTGTTGTTAAAATCTCACGCCTCGAGACTGATGTCTTGTTTGTTATTTTAGCAATAAATTGTTTAAATTGCTTTTGTCCCATCTCTCAAATTACAAAGTAAGACGGGAGAAAAAGTCTTACAGTCTTTACTTACATAAGTTAACTATTGATCAGTCTTATCAAACTCAAGATTGGCAATTACTGCTATATATAGCCAGAAAACCACCATTCAAGATGGGATGGGTGAAAGCTCATGCCAAGAATGATAAACCAGCCACACACTGGAATCAAAAGGTGGATGAACTGACTAATATCAGTGATATAAAAATAGAGGACTACTTAAATTCTGAGTGGTATCAATTGGGAGAATGACTGCATCAGAAATTAGGTCACAACTGGTAGAGAAGCAATTTACTTTGCTGCACAGAGTAAAGGTGGTCTACCTGGCAAATTGATTATATCTGGCCATTCAAACTATCTGCAGGATATCAATACATCCTCACAGGAGTGGAAGTGGTCTCCAGCCTACTTATGGCAACTAAGTGCCATAAGGCCGCCAAAAAGGTACTTGAATGAAATACAGTACGGAGGTTTTCAAGCTTCCCTACCCTAGATACCATCCAAAGTGATACTGGCGCACATTTCTCCTGTAAGGAAGTGCAAGAATGGGCTAAAAAGGAAGAAATTCAATGGATATTCCACACTCTACATTAGCCCAAATCAAATGGAATGGTGGAAAGGGCTAATGCCTTATTGAAAGGAAGCCTTAAACCACATGAGGCCTAGTGGGATGCTCAACTTTCCAAAATACTTCATCAATTAAATAACAGACATGGGCCCATTGGGAGTCTTGTGAGACGAGTGTTCTTTGCAAAAGTGGGACTTCATGTTCCACCAGCCAACGAGAGAAAACCCCCAACACCACTACAACCAGGAGAATCTGTTATGGTGAGTTTACCAGATTGGAACTGTGCCTATGACTCTGACTAAATCTTGTGGACCACTTGTTTGGGAAGCTACTGACAGCAGTGGTGCAACACACAGAATTAGTGCACAGTGGATTTTCCCATCTTTTTAATGGGGTAATCCATCCAGACAAACCCTGCCAAGACTTGTATTGTTTTACCTTTCAGGAACAATACCAGGAATGATGCCAGCATGCATCCACTGAAGATTAAGTTAACCATTGAAGGACTGCTTATCCTTTGCGTCAGAGTAATCAGCACCAGCATGAACCAAATTTGGCATATACATCAAAAAGCTCAATCCACCAGATGGAGACCCTCACTTCTTTTATCTGCAATGATCACTATGGTAACGGTCATAACCACACTTAAGCCCAAATGCATTTCAGTGATACTTGCTAATGAAACAAGTTATAATTGCACAAATTTAGGAGCCCCACCTAATAACATGAATTTGGCAGAGGGAAATACAACCATAATATGTGAAACATAAGCTCCAACCAACAATGGGAAAATTTACTTACTCAGTTTTCAATATACCTCCTTCAAAAAATGGAATAGATGTTACAAGGCTAGTAGCTGTTCAGTAAGCGTTACATTAAAACAAAATATAGAAAAGGAAGTAGTAGGCATATGGAGATATAATATATCCCAAACTGTAGTTGGGATAATGTATATTGGCACAACAAAAACTAACTTAGCCTCCACAATGCATCCTGCTACCTCTGAGACCCCCAATAAGACAACTGAAACCTTATCCCCACATATTTCTAAAATTGGACCCTATGCCATCAAATATACAGGCCAGCAATAAGTGCTATTTAATCCTTCATGGTCCCTCAAATGAGTGGAAATATCAGTGCAGATAAATATCTCTGCAATCAAACCTGTCTGCTCACCACTCCTGTCTACATCCTATGCAGGGTGGTCGGCATGGCTGCATGGACAGACCCTCACCTCTCCAAAACGATCCAGGAGAGATGTGACTGGTATCCTGGGGACAGGATTAGGAATATTAAATAGCATGGATGCTGAAGTCCTAGCAAATAAAATAAACTCAGTAACAAGTGATTTATACCAATTGGAACATCTATTACGATCTTCCTTACTGGCATTAGGAAATAACCAATGGCTCTTATCACATATATTACCTCAACAGGAGAGGACTGACAAAAAGGATCACCAGCTAATAGTGACTGCTAGCTCTTAGTTGTATCCAAGCTCAACTGTGGATGCAATCTATGGTACCAACAATTATAAGAAAAGGTAAAGAGGGCACCTTACCCACTGAAATTTGAAAGACAATCTGGCAAAATGCAGCTAAATTTGAAAAGGAATTCCAATTCTGGTAGTATTTAGTCAATTTCACTTATGACCCCATCAACAATAAGGCCACAGATTTGTCTTAACCATATGCAATGTTTTAGCATATACCATATACCTGATCATTGTGCTAGTATTAAATCACCATGAAGCTGTTCTAGCCATTAGAACATAGAGTGTGGGCCTAACAAAACAGAACTAAATGGCAAACTAATGATGTTAATGCATGCATTGTATGCGGACAACAAGGATTTATTTGTGAGAGTAACACCAAAACCCAAGACATTTGTCTTGACACTGAACAAAATGTTTGTCATTTTGAAATACATCCTGATGAAACCCTTGAAACTGTAGTCATATATGTTGGAAAAGGATATGTTTGTATGAGAACCCTTAGTGATTTCATATTTGTAGATAACATTACTGTAGATGCAAGCAATCACTCAAATGACTCATGTTTGTAACTTTAGTAAAGTTGTTAGATGCGACTTTAAATTATTCATCTCCTGTTAATTCTTATAAATTGTTACAATCTAATTATACGTTGAGTGAAGATTTATTGCCTACTCCCATCAGAATGAATCTTACATTGGTGAAGAAACTACTACAACATGATGACCCATGTCAACTGCTAGAACATGTCCAAAACAATGGACACAAAACTCTAATCATGGTTTATCATGATACTGAAGGGATACACCATGTTTTGGAAAGAGTGAAGAAGGATGAAAAACACCATTGTTGTGTGGCATTTAAGTAAAACCTTATAAAATGAAGGTCTTGTTGCCTTTGTAAAATTATGGCTTAGGCCTGTTACTTCGGCTAGAGAAGGACTATGAGAAAAGCCCATGAGAAGAAAAACAATTAGTTTTTACCCATGAGAATGTAGTATCAACAGAAGCAAGAAAGTTAAACAATAGAAGGAGAAAAACAGCAACATATCTGCACCTGTTATTTTTCTGAATGCTTGAATGCTTATGCTATAGGTAGCCAATGGTAGCATATTGTGGTTAATAATAGCCAATGAGTCTATTGTAGTAGTTTAGCAGCCAATGAATATGTAACATGAATGATAACATACAAAAGGTGTATAAAAGAGGCTGCTTTGTTTAATAAATGGCTTTTTGGCCCTTGAAAGAGGCACTGTCTGTGTGTCGTCGTGGCCGCCCGAACAGCGACATCTGGTGCCCCGTGTGAGGAACGGTGAGATAACTGGCCATGGATATGGAGGGGGCGGAGCTCTGTAGCCAAGAGCACCAGGGAGAGGTGCCAAAAGTCCTGGGACGACAAAATATTATAAGGTAGGCTGTGGGGGACAATGGGAACTCAAATATCCCAAGAAGAGAAGGCTATAGTAAATATGGATGCTTATGCTAAACACGCGTGATATCAAGTATGACGAATATTCTTTAAAAACTTTATTACTGTGGTGTAAGAGCCATGGACTTGAAGCCACTTGTTTGAGTGCTTTTAAGGTGATAACCTGGGAAAAAGCTGGACTGCGAATTCTTGATTTCGCTTCCCGGGGTGATGAGACTGGTAAATCTTTGCTGGCTACCTGAAGGGTGGTGCTGGAGACCTTAAAAGCGGTGAAAAAGGAGCAGGACTTAGAACCGCAAAACTCTGTGGACGCGGGGGGTGAGGGCGCAAGCAGGTAAAACTGATGAAGAGCCCCATGACGGAGCGCCGACCGAGCCCGCTTGTGAGCCTTGTGTTGAACCACCTGGCTGTGTGCCACGTACAAGCCCTAGGACAGACTGCCCTACTTCCCCCGCTCCTGCGAAACCGCTTTATCCACCTTTGCCTGCGGATGAGTGGAGCAATTAGAACAACCCTTGGTACCGTCTTTGGAACCCTCTGGTACTCTCTGTGGGACGGGGCGGCTCCAGTGGTGGCTGCAGTGGCTCCGTCCAAGGCCCTGGCAGAGCGCCCAGGAACAGCAGCAGCTTCTTCCCCCCCTTGTCCCCCCCACTGCTGTGTTTTCACTGTGTATCACCGAGCTGAAGAGGGCAGCGAGGGGAGGGCAGGCGAGCCCTGGCATCCTCCCCACGCTCTGCTCGGAGGACCCAGACACCTGCGGGAGGGGCCTGGGGGGGCCCGTTCAGGGCTGCTCAGCTCCATTCCTGCATGTTTTTTCAAGGTGCTTTTTTAATTAATGAAACTGAGTTGCAGGGAATTTGTTCGACTTGAAGAAAGGGAAAGACCAGCTTCCAGCTTCTGCCCTGCTCTTCCTCTCCCTTCCCGTGTTCATGGTATGGAAAGGTTACCACTGGAAGAGCTTCTGAGAAGTGCTTGCTTTGTCCCAACCTTAGTGCCCTTGCAAATGCATATTACTCGTGTTAAAAAATACGTTTTACTATGCATCTCAAAAACATTTGTGGCTTCTGTTAAAAGTAATTTAGATTTTAAGTAAGCTGTGGATTCTGGTAGGATTGTTTACTAGAAGAGGTTCAAGATTATCTGTACCAGTACCCTCAGATCCTTCCTTGAAAAGAGCAATTAACTTTAAGGTCTGATGTTAAAACCTTGAATGATTTACAGGGTTGCTGAGAGCAATTAACTGGCTAAATTCCTTTCTTTACTCCCTTATTAATGTTATCTGCAGAAACTATTCGAGGTTTACGTATAATTGGCTCACGATTCTCCACTGCAAAAATGGAGGGACCTGTGCCAGCTTTACCATTTTGCTTGCTCTTTTATCCCACAGCTTTATTAAGGTAATTTTACCGTGAATGTTTTGCCATGAATGAACATGCAACAGCTTTTCAAATTGGTACAGCTATTTAGTGGTTCAAGTGTAGATTTTTTCCTTGCCACTTCAGAAATTAAAATCGGACTTGATATCAAAAAAGTTTAAGTACATTGATGGGCCAGTAAAGTGACTAAGAGTGATACTACCTTACAAAAAAGACTTGCTCTCTGAGTATGTGTTATCTGCTCAGTGGCTGAGTTTCTAATATTCGCTATTCTTATGCAGACAGGAAAAATGTAAACAGTATGTCGTGGTTTGACTTGAACTGACAGGCAGTTCTTCAGACCAATCACGCTTCTCTCAATTCTACATATAAAAACCCCGTGGAAGGCGGGATTTTAGAGAAGTTTTTCTCCCCCGTTCCGGCTGAGTGCAGGACGGGAGAGGGAGAGGGGGAGGGGTGGGCCCCGTTGCCCGGCCCGCGGGGCTGGGGACAGGCGCCCCTGCCTCTTGCCTTTCTGCCTCTTGCCCCTTCTCTTAACGCTGCAGCACGGACTCTAAACTGTAAAGAAAAAAAAAGCAATTCTTTTGAGCCGCGAGTGGTGATAGCTAGCCACAGGGCTGAGGTCATCTGACGCAGTATCCTGAGGAAGGGGGAGCCGGCAGAGCCGTCAGTGCAGCCAGCACCTTTCGCGACGAACAGAAGAAGACACCCTTTTCCTACATAGTGCACCCGGCAGCGCAGAAAGAGCAAGGGAAGGCTCTCTCTCTCCACCTTAGAGCCTGATAACACCTTACAACATGGCGACTTTCAGAACCAGAGAAAAAGAAAAACAGGGTCACGTGAAACGAAGCTACAAGGGCGGCGCTGCGTGGTCCCGCGCGGAGCTTAAAAATCTCCTTTCCTCGCCGTGGTATGAACTGTAATATTGCAAACTGTTTGTCTCTTTAATCCATGTTAAAGTATGTGGGGGGATGAGCATTTTTTTCTCAAGTAGCTTGTAAAAAGTTAAAGAATACCGATACTAAGCTATGTGTATAAAGCAGAAAAAGAAAAACTTATACAGCCTGGTGGAAGAGAAAAAAACCTTATGTTCAAGCCAAAAAGAAAAAAATGATTCATTCTTAAACGAGTAGTAACCCCATGTGAGGGCCTGTGTCTTGCAGTTGAAAGAGCTGGGAGAGGGCTCATGGAAAAGAGATGTGTTACACCCTAGCAGAGATTGTTAATTCTAAGCAAACCTGCAAAATGGTGACAGTGTGTAAAACCAGGCAAGGCAAAAGAGAAACCCCTTTTTTCCCTTCCTAGAATTGTAATACCGATTGGGAGAGGGAAAGGTGGGGGAGAAAAAGAGTTCTGAAAGTTTGTTCTGTTGTAGCCTTTCCATCTAAGTCTGTTAATAAATCTCTTATATTCTGTCAAGTAGTGTGCCTGCTTTGCTTTTTTCTTCTAATGCTTATCTCACAGAAAAAAACATCAAAAAAAGTATGTATATCTTTTAACTGTAAAAACCACTACACAGTAGTATACTCCTTTGGAATCATCTGAAACCATGGCTTTGTATATTTTTATGTGCACTTGTCAGTTTTATGCACCCACTGACCTACCAGAGTTACATGTGCAAAACTCAGGGCAGTATTATATGACTAGGCCCTTGGTATTTATCGTTGCCTTTAATAGTCCAAGGTCAAATCTATTGTACTGATAATCACAAAAGGCTGTCTTGCCATCTGCAAACTGAGCAAGTTTTAAGTGCAATTTGCCAATATAGACACTGTTGTCACTTTTCTGACTAAAAACATTCATGGTATTCTTCAGCACATCTTGAAGATCGTAGGAGATTTAATGATTGTAATATGCCTTGTAAAACTGTATCTTAAAAGACTCTAACAAAATTATGCTTATGCCAGGAAAGTACTGAGGGACGTATGATATTGTCATTTTTTTGAGTACGCCTGCTACTTGGAAAATCATGCGAACTTGTGCCAGAGGAGTCCTGATTGTGAAGGAATATTTTCAATCATGTTTATAGTTACCAGGATCTATTCTCACAACTGAATTATGTCACATCACAACTGAATAGCATGGCCCACTGGCCGTTCCCTCTGCAGGCTTTCCTCAGCATGTGGTCCATCTTCCTGTTTCAGCAGTTTTGCTATGGCTTGATCCAGTACAGCTTTGTGGTTTTTCAGTGTTTCCAAAGTTCCAGGAAAAGATATCTGGACTTTGTCAAAGGCCTTCTCCAGGCTGATGGTGTTCTCTCAGAGACGCTCTGGGGAATCAGGGGGAAGAAGTTTCCTATGCCGATGCATTTTTCTCTCTCCGAAATCACCCTGAATGGCAGAAAGATTGTGGAATTAAACCCCCCAGTGATCCTATGGTGTTAGCTCTTGAAAAAGAAAATAAAAAAGGCCGAGGAAGAATTAAGTGGTGTTGTTCATCGTGCAGTATAGGTCAGAGATGTACAAGGTCAGACAAAGTCTATCAGGCAGCAGCTCAGGGACAAAACAATCATGAACTAACCGATTTGCTTAAGCCTCCCCTTAGGAGACGGGAAGAGGATGCAGACTCAGAAGGAACACCAACACCAACCCATTCTCCCCGGGGAAGTCCTGTTTCATCCCGAAGCAGGAAGCAGGTATTGATGGCGCCCCTGCGAGAGGCAGTGGCACCTGATGGGAATACAATGTTGGTTAGAGTACCTTTCTCTAGTGCTGACCTGGATGCGTGGTATAAAGTTGCCAAAAATTACCGAAGTGATCCAGCGGGTACCGCTGAACGCTTGCAACTCATAATAAAACAGCATAATCCAGATTGGGATGATATACAATTATTATTGGGTGGACTAACAGAAACGGAGAAACAGTTAGTTTTGAAAACAGCAAAAGATTTGGCAGAGGATTATTACAAAATGCAACAATTAGATGCAAAAGATTACTTCCCACTCCAGGAACCACACTGGAGTCCGAATAGAACAGCTGAATTAGAGAAATTAAAAAGTTATAAAGAATGGATAGCAAAAGGGGTGGAAAGGGCCAGTCCCAAAACCCTAAATTGGTCAGCTTTGTATGCAGTGAAACAGGGTCCTTCCGAGTCACCATCCAAATTCCTGGATCGTCTGAGGGACACAATGCGCTGCAATACATCGCTGGATCCTGAGACCGAGGCAGGGGTACAACAGCTTGTATCCTTGTTTCTAGGACAATCCACAGGAGATATCAGACATAAATTGCAAAAACGTCAGGGACCAGAGGGAAGGAACCTGGAAACTCTATTAGAGGCATCCTGGAGGGTATTCAGCAATCGACAAGATAGTTACAAGCAAGGGATGAAGAAATTAGCAGTAGTAGTAAGAGAAGGAAATAGGGAAAAACCTAGACAGGGACCCCCCAGACAAGGACCTCCCAGACAGGGCCCACCCTGGCTAAGTAAAGACCAATACACGATTTGCAGAAAGTTCAGTCATTGGAAGAACGAGTGCCCAGAAAGAAGACAAGAAGACCGCCAGAAAAGAGGAGACCGAGAAAGAGGGAGGGTGGTTGCACACGTGAAAGAAGATTGAAGAGGACCGGGGGATTCTACCCTAGCAGATCCACTGGTTATAATGAAGCTAGGGGAAAAGGAAAAAGAAATAGAACTTTTGGATGATACAGGGGCAGCATATTCGGTCTTAAATAAAGCTTTAATGCCTGTGGGGGATGACTACATTGTGGTACTGTGCCGGTTTGGCACAGAGCTTGATAGGGGATACACATCATAGGGTCACCCCAAGACATGCACAAGGGGCAACTGGTCAATCTGAGAAAGCATATTTTTGCAAACCATTGAAATATACATTTGGGAAACAATGGGGTATTCACAAGTTTTTATATTTACCCAATTCTCCAAAAGCACTTTTAGGAAGAGATCTAATGGAACAATTACAAGCAACCATTACATTTAGAAATGGGGAAATTATTCTGGAGGTAAATGACCAACAATATGTAGAAATACTGAGCCTAATACTAACAACTACAGGCTCTGCAGAAGAAATTACAGGAAAGATAATGAGTCAAGTGTTCCCAGGTGTCTGGGCCACAGATGTACCTGGGAGAGCCAAAAATGCAACCCCAATACAGATTAAGCTCAAGGAGGGAAAACAAGCAGTTAAAATTAAACAGTACCCCCTCAAAAAGGAAGACAGAGAAGGAATTAGCCCAGTAATTGAAAAATTCCTACAGTTAGGACTGTTAAAAAAGTGCCAGTCTGATTTTAACATTCCTATCCTGCCTGTCCATAAACCTGATGGGTCATACTGGGTGGTACAGGATTTACGGGCTGTAAACAAGATAACTGAAGATCTCTATCCTGTGGTAGCGAATCCTTACACTCTGTTAACATGCTTAACACCAGAGCTAACTTGGTTTACTGTTTTAGATTTAAAGGATGCCTTCTTTTGCCTCCCTCTCCATGAAGTCAGCCAGAATTTTTTTGCAGAGGAAGCTTGCGTAGCCTGGATGGCAAGCCTCTTAAACTTTCTGGGACTCCAAGGGTACAGAGTATCTAAGAAAAAGGCTCAGGTGGTGAAACAGAAAGTGATCTACCTGGGCTATGAGGTCAGTGCCGGACAACGAACTTTGGGGCAAGATCGCAAAGAAGCGATATGTCAGACCCCTAAACCCCAGACAGTGAAAGAGTTACGGACTTTTCTGGGGATGACAGGATGGTGCAGCTTATGGATCTACAATTACGGGCTGCTTGTGAAACCGCTATACGAGCTTATTACAAAGGAAAGCAGAGATCTCCAGTGGACAAAGGAGGCCACGCGGGCCTTCAATCAGCTAAAAAATGCCCTCATGTCAGCTCCAGCTATAAGGCTTCCAGACGTGAGTAAACCATTCTTTCTATTTTCCCATGAGAAACAAGGGATTGCCATGGGAATACTAGCACAGGACCTGGGCCCATACCAACAGGCAGTTGCTTATTTCTCTAAGCAGCTAGATGCAGCAGCCAAAGGATGGCCTGGCTGTCTCAGAGCCGTTGCAGCAGTCGTGCTAAATATCCAAGAAGCACACAAATTCACCTTGGGTCAGAAAATGACTCTGCTGGTGTCCCACACAGTGTCCGCAGTGCTGGAAGTGAAAGGTGGGCACTGGCTCTCCCCACAAAGGTTCCTGAAATATCAAGCCATCATGGTGGAACAAGATGATGTAGAAATAGTGGTAAGTAACATTGTCAACCCAGCTTCCTTTCTCAGTGGAAATCAAGGGGAACCGGTATGCCATGATTGCCTGGAGACCATCGAAGCCACCTACTCCAGCCACCCGGACCTGAAGGATACCCCTTTAGACGATGCAGAGACCTGGTTTACCGATGGGAGCAGTTATGCCATCAGTGGAAAACGACATGCTGGGTATGCAGTTACCACCTGCCGGGAAGCAATAGAATCCGGACTCCTGCCAACAAACACCTCGGCACAAAAGGCTGAAATAATTGCCCTAACCCATGCCTTAGAGATAGCAAAAGGAAAGAAAATAAACATTTATACAGACTCATGGTATGCATTTGGGGTTGTACATGCACATGGGGCCATTTGGAAAGAAAGAGGACTGTTAAATTAGCAAGGAAAAAACATCAAACATGCACAAGAAATAATGCGACTCTTGGAAGCAGTCCAGCTACCTGAGAAGGTAGCAATCATGCACATTAAGGCACATCAAAAGGTGAGCTCAGAATTGGAAGAAGGAAATGAACTGGCAGACAGAGAGGCAAAAGAAGCAGCAAAAGGTGAGGTAACAACAACCGGAGCCTTGATCCCAGATGGACAACTTTCCCTTGAGGGTAAGCCAACATATAACAAAAAGGACAAGAAATTGATTAAAGATGAAGGGGGAACATTTAACCAAGAGGGATGGGCTATCACCACAGAAGGAAAATTGGTTATTCCCTCCCATTTGCTATGGTAACTAGTAAGAGAGGAGCACCAGAAAACACATTAGGGAACAAATGCCTTATATAACTACTTAATTGGGAAAATTATCGCTAGAAATTTATATTAAACCATTGTACAGGTAACCCGACAGTGTAACCTTTGCCTCCAGACTAATCCCAAAAATACCCCCAAACCAAAAATGGGTCAAATTGGAAGGGGCCACGGGCCTGGACAGCAGTGGCAAATTGATTTTATGGAACTTCCAAGAAAAGGGGGGTATCGATATTTGCTAGTGCTGACAGATACTTTTTCAGGATGGCCGGAAGCTTTTCCTACTACAACCGCTAAAGCTCGGGAAGTAACCAAAGCGTTACTACAAGAAATAATACCACGCTTCGGAGTTCCAGCCACAATATCTTCAGACAGGGGACCACGTTTTATTTCAAGGGTGGTACAGCAAATTAGCTGTCATTTAGGCATAGATTGGGAACTCCACACTCCGTACCACCCCGAGTCGAGTGGTCAAGTAGAGAAAATGAATCATTTGATTAAACAGAAAATTGTGAGACTAGGGCAAGAAGCTAACCTACCCTGGCCGCAATCTCTTCCACTTGCATTGTTACGAATTCGGACCAAGCCCAGAATTAAAGAAAAGCTAAGTCCCTTTGAAATACTTCATGGGAGACCATATGGGGTACAGAAAGGAATATCTACCCAAACTGAGGAGGAAACTTTAACCACCTATATGATTGCTTTAGACAAACAGCTTAGGGAAATTGAAAAACATGTGGCTGGAACCCGAAGTCGAGGCTTGGATGGTCCTGTACATGACATTCAGTCTGGAGATTATGCATGTGTCTTGGGGTGACTCTATGATATGTAATCCCCTATCAAGCTCTACAGAAGTCTATCTAAGTCTCTTACAGAAAAAACTCTGGAACCACAGTGGGAAGGACCATTCCAGGTACTTCTCACCACTTACACCCCAATTAAGATCAGAGAACAGAGTGCCTGGATTCACCATACTCAGGTAAAGAAGGCTCCAGAGGCCCCCTGGAAAGTGACCCCTGGTGATGATGAACTGAAATTGAAGTTTACCCAAACAAAATGAAAATGTTATGGTGGCACGCAAGTATAACCCAGAAAATTGTTTTTTTCACAGTCATAATTGCAGCCTTAAGTTGGGAAGTTATTCATAGGAAAGAAGACATATGGTCCCAAGCCTTTATGCAGTTTACTGGACTCATGGGGAAATATTCTGATTTAAAGGATTTAAACCTACTGACTGTGGTCATGCACGGAAACCAAGTACATGTATACAAAGCAAGAATGGGAAAGACAAAAAACTTGGCAACTTCAGGGAACTGTAGGAGAAGAAATCAAAATAGGATGCCGAATGATTAACGGAACTACTCATAAAAAAGCAACCCAAATTAGTCGTTCAACTACTCCTACAGACAAACATGATGAAATCTGTAGTCATTCAAGTCAAGTAGATTGTTGGTATAATTTTACATTAGTACAGACCGTTGAAGTAGTTTGTCTTTGGGCCCAAGACAGTAATGGGCTCTCATTCAAATTCCAGATAAACACCATGGCAAGCCCTGTTACAACCTACGCCAGCACTCGAATCCAAACCCAGGTCACACCACTTAAGCCTAAACCAAACATTTATGAGATTGGCCCTTATGTAGTGAGGAACACAGGCCAGCAATTATTGCTGTTTAATCCAGAGTGGTCTCTTAAGCGTGTAGAACTACTAATGCAAATTAATATTTCTGAGATCCAACCAGCCTGCTCCCCTTTAATACAAACATCCTTTGAAGGGTGGACAGCCTGGCTGCAAAAGCAAACGCCCCTCAAAGGCAGAATGCGGAGAGACCTGACTGGCATGCTGGGAACAGGACTGGGAGTCCTAAATGGAATTGATTCAGAGATACTGATGAATAAATTGGCCACGGCAACCTGTGACCTGATCAAACTAAAAAAGCCCCTACAATCCTCCCTATTAGCATTAGGAAACGGCCAGTGGCAAGTCTCAAAAATACTCCCAGACTTCACAAAGACCAGCGGCCTGGACCACAGACTGATATTAAACACACTTGATGTAGCTCAAGACAATGTATCATTCGCCCTTAGCTGCATACAAGCCCAATTATGGATTCAGTCAACAGCTTCCTTAATTATAAGAGAAGGAAATGAAGGTGTTTTCCCTATTGAAATCCGAGAAGCTGTTTGGAATAATGCTACTAAGTTAGAAAGAAAGCTCCGATCCTGGTAGACCTTGGTAAATTTCACTTATGACCCAATTACTAACATAGCTACTGCCTTTGTGCTTACATGCCACAGTTTATGTAATTCATCCTATTGTTGCATGGGGACTAAACCATGAAGGAACAGTTTTTTATCCCTCTGAACATAGAGTATGGGCTCGAATGGTAGAAGAAAAATGGCAAATGGTAAATTTAGAATCTTGCATCACACGGGAACAACAAGGATTTATCTGTGAAAGTAATACATTTGATGCCAACGACATATGCCTTGACATGGGACAAGGCATTTGTCACTTCAAGGTCCACCCAGACACTACACCAAAAACTGTACTTGTATATATTGGTCAAGATTGTGTGTGCTCAAGAACTATCTGCACTTTTATGATGATAGATGCCAGTAATATAAATGTAGCTGCCAGGAATCACTATAATTTTTGTATTTGTAATTTTACCAGGATTGTTGGGTGTGACTTTTCATATTTAGCACCGATTGTGTCTCATCAATTGATAAGGTCTAACAACACCATATACCATAAATTGCTACCCACACCTATTGGGATGGACCTCACATTAGTAAAGCAATCAGTGAAACACCAAGACCTAATTGAGATTTTAAAAGAAATCTGAAAAAACGGGAAAAAGACCTTAGTCACCATCCATCATGACACACAAGAAATAAGCAGAATCATGCAAAGAGTAAAACAAGATGCAAGTCATAACTGGTGGGACGCGCTTTTCGGGTGGTCACCTACCGCCACTGGCATTCTGAATACGTTATGTCACCCCATAATTGTTTTATTAATTTTGGTGAGTGCTTGCCTTGTGTTGTCTATTATATTGCTTGTTTGGAACTATAGAGTGCTAAAGAAGTTATCAGTTTTAACTACCTTGTCAAATGCACATGGAAAAGCATTAAGGGATGCTTATCGTAAAACATTATTAAAAAAAGAATGTATGTATTAGTAAAAGAATTTACTAACTCTATAGAAAAGGGGGAACTGAATCAGGAGGAGGTGGGGGAAGCAGAGGTTAAATGATTTGCTAAGATGTTTGTTAAAAACAATGCATACAGCTTGCTCAACACTTATTGTGCCTACCAAAGCAGAATGAGAAGATATAAGACTATTGATAAAGGGAAGGAATCTTGACCAAAGATCCTGTTTTCAAACCTAAAACTAACTTAAACCAGCCTTGAAGTTTGGACTTGGGCCAGGGACATAAAGAGCATGCGCAGGGAAGCAAGGTGGAAAGTTCAGAATGAGAGAGACTCCTTCATCTGAGGAAGACTCTTACTTCATTCCAGAAACCCCTGCCCACGACCACCAGATGATGACTTTTGGGCTCATTATAATACGAAGCGAGGCTAGGCAGGGCTAGGTAATGAATATGTATAGGCGTACTGGGAAACTTAATGAATATGGAGCTTGTAACCCGATATAGACCAAGCTGAATGCAGCTGTCAGCACGCATGACTTTGGAGGAATGATCCCCCATGCGTCCCAGCGCTGGAATAAACATACCTACTTTACTACTTATTCCAGTAGTGGAGTCTTTCCCACATATCACTGGCAGTCTGCCATGCTCGGGACAGCCTGGCTAGCTCAGTCGGTAGAGCATGGGACTCTTAATCTTGAGGCCATGGGATCCCTCCCATGGGCACACAGTCCTCCCAAGACTGCTGCACTGTGGCTCCTGGAGGCAGGAATCACATAGGATCACCTTCTCTGGCTGGCCCGAGTTTTCCCCCTTCCATGTGCATTGCGCTTCCTGCTTTTCCTCCTCTTGATGCACAGGAGCATCCATAAACTTTTGCATTATGTTGCGGAGGTGGGAGTTGGGCTGCAGCTCCCCGACGGGGAACTGGCAGAGCGGGCACCGGGCAGGACTCTGCTGGCACCGGAGCATCTGCTTGGTGCAGCCTCTGCAGAGGTGTGGCTGCAGCCCAGGGACACACGATCCTTGTAAATGTCCAGATTTGCCACACTTTATAATTTCTTTAGTAAATCCATGTTGCTGCTATTTCAGTTATACATCAGTTGTTTGCTTGTATATCGTTCATTGATGTCAACTGCTATATGACAAATTTTTGGTAGCTTTCTTGCACTGATGAAGTCAAGATGAGTTACATTCTGCTGTATCGGAAACTTTTATAAGAACACTCAACTCTGAATTTAGTTCTGTTAAAATTTGAGTGATGTTAATTTTAAGTTCTGCTAAATGTGTTGTAAGTTTATATGAAGCTAAGGCTACGTTCTGTTGAGTTTAATTGTGGTTAAATTTATGGGATGTCAAATTTAAATTCTGTTAATTTGATGTTTTGTTACATTTAAGTTCTGTTAAGTTCCGCTGAAGTTAATTTCTGACAAGTTTAACTGCTGTTCAGTCTTAAGTTCTGTTATTTTAATTTCTGTTAAGTCTAAGTTATAGTCAGATTGATTTCTGTTCAGTTTCAATGATGTTAACTTTAAGTTCTATTTGGTTTACTCTCTGCTACATTTAAGTAACAAGTTTAAGTGAAGTTAAGTTTGACTTCTGCTGGAATATGCTCATTTAAACTGAAAGATGCAGTTCTTTTGTTACAGAGATAAGATTGAACCAACTGAAACAATTATGATGAAGAATCGGTAAGCAACTGTTTAAGAACATGAGATAATAAGTTGTAAAAATATGTGAAGATTCGGTTTGCTAAATCCTTGAATTTGTTGAAAGTTCCATGGGTATAAATGTTCTGCATTGGTCAAGTAAGATAATTATTCATAACAATCTTTGCTGTTCCATCTTTCACAGGTAACACAGAAGAATGACTAACAGTTCCAAGTTATGGATATTATTGATTGTAAGCTGTTCAGTCCTTTCTTTCTTGCTTTTATTTTGCTTTATTGTCTCATATGCATAGATGTACGAAGAAGTATACTCTCAATTATTAAAAATAAGTTACTGCAGATGTATTATTGATTCTGAATATATTTTTAATATCATAGCCTGAATTCACCGACTTTTTATAAAAGCCATTATCCATAAGATGTTATTTGATGCCATGCATATGCATTTCTTTGATTGTTTGCAGTTTGTTTATGGTACCATTGACTATTTAGCTAAAAATGAATGATAAAGCTAGCTGTTTTACAGACTTTCACATACTGTTATGTAGCTAACTGCAAGACGTCATTTTAAGAAACTTTCCCAAGTGTTATTAATACAGGCTTGTTTCTAGGATATGTTAGGGGAACCCTTCCAGTTAAGGCCTTGGCTCTGGCCAAGCCCTGGCCCTACCTAGTCGGGAAGCATGCCAACAGACCCGGGTGTTCCTGCACTAAAAATGTAATTGAGTCACTTTGACCTGCTGATTCGGATGTATAGAAGCTGGACCCCTTTTGAGGTACACTTGGAGGCCTTGTCCGGGAAGGTCCTCCAGGTCCTCATTGTGAAACAGGGTTCACCAGCTACAGCAGACTCTGGGTGATGGTCCAGCATTTAGGCAATTGAAAGTGTATTGTTCTGAAGCACTATCCTTTTGTCGTATGATACTGATTACATGTCTTACTTTCCTTTTTTGCTGGGTATAGGTTTATTGTTTCATTACATGTATTTCCTTGCTTTTATGTTGCCTTCACGTTCATAGTGACAAACACACGTTATCATAAAAACAAAAAGGGGGAATATGACCTTTCAGGAATATCTAGATAATGCAATGCTTACACTAAAGTTTTTGCAGGCAGATCATCAATTTTGATCCCCAGCAGAGCAATATCGGTCTGAAGATTTGCGTGTGTGGAACCAATTTCTAAAAGGGTTTACGTAAGGATCCACAATTGGGCGTGCAATGGCAAGGCCGAGCTGATCTACTAACCTAGGGGAGAAGGTACGTATGTGTTTTATTGCCAACAGGTCTAGCATGGATACCTGCCTGACCTGACAAACATCAATTGCCTCTGAGAAAATGAGGCCCAGCAAAAGGAAAAATGACCCAATCACCATCCAGCCCTCGTGGCCAAGGCAGGAGCAGGAGTAGGACTGCCAGGAACATGGCTGTGACCTGAAGGCTTGCGGAGGCAGCCTGCCAACTGCCTTGTGTCCCACTGCATCTGCCATCATGTTGTTGTGTTCCTGCTGACCTTCTTCAGTTGTTCCCTGTTCCATGCTTCCAGAGAGACATTTGGCAGTGTTGGGGTCCGCATTTCCGGCTGGTGGACTCCCTCCTGTCTGGGTGGCGTGGCCCCTGAGCTCCAGCCACGAGAGCTTTGGAACAGTAGCCATTTACTGCCAAATGCAGAAGAAGCAGCAGCTCTCTCTCTCTGGGGACATTGGACACTATATTTTTGTTTTCCTATGTTGAGTCTCTTTGTCAGTGGCATGGTTGTTCTTGGTGGGTTTTGTTGGTTGTGATCTGTATTCCATGTGTTTTGTCCTGTGGCTGGCAGGTGGCCAGTGGCGGTCTTGGTGGGGTGGTGGCTTTACAGGTGCAAACTGTTTTAACATTAGAATACATGAACCCTTTGCATAAAAACAAAAAAGGGGGAGATGTGGCATTTAAGTAAAACCTTATAAAATGAAGGCCTTGTTGCCTTTGTAAAATTATGGCTCAGGCCTGTTACTTCGGCTAGAGGACTGTGAGAAAAGTCCGTGAGAAGAAAAACAATTAGTTTTTACCCATGAGAACGTAGTATCAACAGAAGCAAGAAAGTTAAACAATAGGAGAAAAACAGCAACATATCTGCACCTGTTATTTTTCTGAATGCTTGAACACTTATGCTATAGGTAGCCAATGGTAGTATATTGTGGTTAATAATAGTCAATGAGTCTATTGTAGTAGTTTAGCAGCCAATGAATATGTAGCACAAATGATAACATACAAAAGGTATATAAAAGAGGCTGCTTTGTTTAATAAACGGCCTTTTGGCCCTTGAAAGAGGCACTATCTGTGTGTGTCGTGGCCGCCCGAACAGCGACATTGTTGGGACACTCTTCTTGGATGGTCACCAACAGCAACAGGAGTGTTTAATCTTATGCTTCACCCAGTTGAGATTTTGCTGACTCTAACTTTGATATGTATATTGCTTATAATTATATTGTATATAAAGATTTGGTACATGATAAAACAAATAACACAACTTCAACCACCCAAAACATACAAACTAATGAATAACAAATAGCAGTGCTTCACTATCTACTTACCATAGATCTATCATCACACAAACCACCACCACACTATCATCACACAATATACAATTTATGGCACAGAGGCAAGACCATTCTGTGAAGGCAAGATGAATTGACTATAGTCATGGGGTGGAGTGTGACTGTTGGGAGGAAAGGGTTAAAAGTGGAAGAATGGCAAGGAGGATGGTGGATTCAATCAAGTGACCTTGCAGCTGGGAATGCCAAACCCTGGAGAATAATAGTGTGGGAAACCCCATATATTATGCCTACTGCTGTTCATCCTCTGTCTGCTTTGAGAAGTAGAATCTCTGTATAGATAACATAGGTGTTTGGAGAGACTTGGAGGCACTCTCATGGACGTGCTTGAGCTCCGTCTTGGGAGAGAGATCAAAGCACAGAGGAGATCACAGCATGGTGGTAAACTACATGTGCATGGGCCCCTGATAAATGGGTGCAAACAGCAGCCCCGCCACCCACTAGCATGGACTGAGCCTAACAGTTGCCTGTGTTCCTGCTTGTGTGTCTCCTCCAGTTAGCGAGGGAATGAAATAAAATTACTCTTTGCATATGAGCTGTGTTTTGTGGTTGTTCCAGCTGCCTGCCTGCATTAACTCACACAGTGACAGTGTGCGTCATATAAGTCAATCATCTTACTTTATGAATAGTGGACAGCCCATGGCCCATTGAGCTCTCCTGCATGGCAGCAGGCTGCACACCAGGATCTCCCCTTGACTTGAGTAGGGACACCTCTCAAGGTTACTCCTTGAGGTTGAAAGATTCCTTACCACAATAGATGCTTGGTGATTAATAGCATGCTAAACTTTGAAATCTTAGCTAAGTGACATAAAAGATTGATTGTGCACATATAATCCTTTAGACATAAACTGTTGATCAAGTCTGAGACTAGGATTGGATTCAGCTGAACCTACACTCCCCTCTGAGTAGTTTAGAAAGCAAAGGGGTCCTTTCTGAACCTTGTGACTCAATGGAAGGGTCTTCCCAACAGCTTTATCTGACCGTGTCCTCTATGCAGTAAATAATCAAGGGTACCTTGCCATCAAATCTTGTCAAACCAGTCACATTTACCATTAAATCTCATTAACTCACTGTTTTATATAAATAAATAAAATTATTGTTGCTTCTCTCTTATGAGTGAAGTACATCATTCCATTCACAACAAGGCAAAACTCAATTCTGTTTTGGCCCCCTTTCAGCAAGTCACCTTTCCTTAAAGGGCCAAAGCTCATTTAAGTCAACCTACCCACTGAATCCTCCAAATACTTTATGGGACTATCTATCCTTACACATCTTCCATTACCTCTAGCTAGCTCTTAACATAGACTATCTCAAATTGGAAGGGAACCATAAGGATCATTAAGTCCAACTCTCTGCTCCTCACAGGACTACCTAAAACTAAACCATATGACTTGAGGGCATTGTCCAGATGCTCCTTGAGCTCTGGCAGGCTTGGTGCTGTGACCACTTCCCTGGGGAGCCTGTTCTAGGGACCAACTACCCCCTCAGTGAAGAACCTTTTCCTAAGGCCCAATCTGAACTTCCCCTGATGCAGATGCATTCCATTTCCAGGCATCCTATCACTGGTCACCACCTCTTCCTCGCTGCCCGACCTTGAGGAAGTCGTAGACTGCAATGAGGTCATCTGCCTTCTCTTCTCCAAGCTGAACAAACCAAGTGATCATCAGCTGCTCCTCATAAGTCTTGCCCTCAAGACCTCTTACCATGTTGGTCGCCCTTTTCTGGATGCACTCTAATAGTTTGATGTCCTTCTTAATATTGAGGTGCCCCAAAATGCATACAGTACTCAAGGTGAGGCCGCATCAGTGCATTGTAGAGGGGGACAATCATCTCCCTCGACCAGACAGAAATGCACTGCTTGATGCACCCCAGAATACGCTTGTCCCTTTTGGTTGCCAGGGCACATGGTTGACTCATGATACTCACCATCAATCCAAGCCCACAGATCTTTTTCCACAGAGCCTCTCTTCCCCCAATTTCGATGTTTTACATCAGTCCCAAACACTTAAAACAATGCCCTACAAATCTTACCTAAAAAGATAAATGGCATTATTAATAAATAAATGCGCTTACTGTTCTTGAATCAGAGAAAGGATTGTACTCATCTAGTCCTGGTGGAACATTTCTTGTCACTTGTGTAACAGAAGGATCCTAGAAGGGAAAACAGTTCTGTAAATGTATGCATATGTATACAAGCAACAAGTCAACACATATCGTATAAAACTCTAAAAAAGTGTTTTCACTAAAAAAAAAAATCCATCTCTGTCTCTGAAACAACATCATCCTGAGCTTGTTAAATACCTTTATCCATAATCTGAATGAGGGGATTGAGTGTACCCTAAGTAAGTTTGCAGAAACCACCAAGTTGGGTACTGATCTGCTTGAGGGTAGGAAGGCTCTGGCAGAAGGATCTAGACAGGCTGGATCAATGGGCCCAGACCATTGTATGAGGTTAAACAAGGCCAAGTGCCAGGTCCTGCATTTGGGTCTCAACAACCCCCTGCAGCGCTAGAGGCTTGGGGAAGAGTGGCTGGACAGCTGCCCAGTGAAGAAGGACCTGGGCATGCTGGTCAACAGCCAGCTGAACGTGAGTCAGTGTGTCCCCAGGTGGCCAAGAAAGCCAATGGCATCCTGGCTTGTATCAGAAATAGTGTGACCAGCAGGGCTAGAGAAGTGACTGCCCCCGTCCTCAATACTGGCAAGGCCACACCTCGAATATTGTGTCCAGTTCTGGGCCCCTCGTGACATTGAGGTGCTGGAGTGTATCCAGAGAAGGGCAAGGAAGCTGGTGAAGGGTCTGGAACATAAGTCCTAGGAGGAGCAGCTGAGGGAGCTGGGGTCGTTTAACCTGGAGAAAAGGAGGCTATGGGGAGACCTAATCACTCTACAACTACCTGAAAGGAGGCTGTGGCACAGTGAGGGTCGGCCTCTTCTCCCAGGCAACTAGCAATAGGAGAAGGGGAAATGGCCTAAAGTTGTGCCAGGGGAGGTTCAGGTTGGCTATTAGGAGTAATTTCTTCACTAAAAGAATGTTTAAGCATTGGAACAGGCTCCCCAGGGAAGTGGTGGAGTCATCATCTGTTAAGGAACCCTAGGTTCTGAGGCAGAGTCGGTTTATTACAGCTTGAGCTGGGTGCCTTCAGAGAGGGACCCTGAACTGATGCCTAAAGATTTTTAGCTTTTTTATATTTTTCATATATTTGTAGCTTGGTAGATTGCTAATGCGTGGTTGTAGCTCCTAGTACTTTTCTTATGCTTTTTCCCTACATTTTGGAACAATAAGCTAACCTTCTAACACATTCCTAAAATACTGTTTAGTCATATTTCGAAGAAGAGAACCAACTACAAGGGCATTCTGTTTTCCAACCAGAATCTGGAAAGACATAACAAAGTGGAGCAAAGAAGCCCCTGGACTGATTCCAGTGGGGTAGTACCCAGGGAAATATTACCGAACAAACTAACCTTCTAATTGGACAATATATGATAGGTTTACTAATCAACTAACCTTATAAAAGTTGTAGAAATACTGTATCACATGCGGGTTTTGCCATATTGTGTACCTGAAGACTTTCAAGTAAAGGTTTGCTTTTATATTATCATTCTATTGTTGTTTGGGAAGATTTGTTCTATTTCCAGGCAACAGAACAAAGAAATCCCTGGGACTTTATGCCCTTACAGTCTGTGCACTCGATCTTCATGCACTCTGCACACATCTCTTGGTCCAATAGTGATTTCAGGTCTGGAGTCTTCTAACACCTCATTGGATTCTTTCTCCATGCCCATGTGGGCAGGCCATTAACTGCTCTTATCTTCCAGCTTGGGCCAGCCTTGAGGCCCTCTAGGGTCTCAACCCTTATCTGAAGGTATCCAGTCTTTCTGTTTCCTCCCCTGCTTAGCCATTCATGCTGACAGAGTTCATTTAGAGTTCACCTATGGTAACTTTTGAGTAGGGCATGCTCATGCTAAGCTGTAAGCAAGTCACAATTCAACTTAAACGTACACAATTCATTTCTAATATTCTATAAGTAAACTTATTTTAATCCCCAACACCATCCCTGGAAGTGTTCAAAAAATGAGTAGACATGGCACTTCACGATTTGGTTTAGTGGGCATGGTGGTATTTGGTCAAAGGTTGTACTCGATGATATTCCAACCTTAATGATTCTATGATTCTTATAAAACTAGATTAACACAGTCTAAAAGAAACACCATGTCATACATTTGATTTATAAGAGAAAAATGCTCTCAACAGATAAGGGAAGAAAACTATCTTTCCACATCGACCATTGGACTCCACAACTGTACACCCAAAGAGCACAGCAAAAAAAAAGTTTTCTGTAAACTCTTGGTTTCCCTTCCCAGAAGTACCTCCAACACCTTCAGCAATAGGAAAAGCATTTCAGAAAAATGAAGCTGAGGAAACAATGTCCCATAATGTCAAAAGCACCTCTGCTTCAGCTTCTATCTGAACTGGCAATATTAACAAAAAGATGTAATTTTTTCCTCCAATGAACTCTACAGTAAAAAAAAATGCTTAAGGTTTAGCTTGAGAAAACAACTTCAGAAATGAAATATTTTTCTATGCTAGAGACAGGCTGGCTTGATTCTGCAGAAGAGCCAAAGTGCCCACTATCATAAACCACACTAACTTCATAAGACGAAAAATTGTACATATTTCATGTGATGCCTGGTTTCACTGGCTTAATTTAAGGGGTTTGCATCTTCAGAACATAAGAATGGATGGACTACCTGGATGTCCAGGTGTAGGCTGCTGGACTTGGAATTGTTCTGAACACATCAGTGAACAACTGATGCCAACAGGAACCGCACTTCATAATTCAAAACTACTTACAATATTTCTAAAAACATCAGACCTGACATCCCAAGGAATACACAGAATTACTGCGAACCATTCACCTTACACTCATTGCATCTCACTTTAAAAATGAAGCCAATGCAAACTCATCTAAATGCAGCAAGAATAACTACAAAGCACTCGTACTTATTGCTGCAGAATAATAAAACACTGAATTTAGAAGTTAATCAGGGTGTGAGTAATGAATATGTAGAACAAATGCTGTGCAGGACCACATGCTCAAAGAAAAAGTGGCATTTGAAGGAATGCTATCAAATTTGTATGTCATGACGTATCCTAGTGGTTAAAAAAGTGATAACTATGATATTCTATTGGAATAAGTAAGTCTACATTGGCATAACTTATTTTTCCATATTTGATATTTCACCTAGATAATAAAATTAAAATACGTTATTTTTAGGGTTTTTTTTAATATGAAAAAAGAGAAAAAAGCCACCAATACAAGTTCCAATAGGTGATAATATAGACACCAACACAAAGCTACAGCATGGCTGGAACCACCAAATATCCAGAGACCTTGACCTGCTGCATGATTTAAGTGATTAAAAATTCAGTTGCCCTCTGCAAATACAGAAAATAGTGAATTTCTAAGACAGATTTTAAATATCTGATGTCAGCTGCTGAATGCAACAAATGTAAAATGCCTTGTCCAATCTCAGACTGAGAAGGCTATGTCCTAGTGGACCAGTACTTCTGCCCAAAATGGACCTGCCCTTGCACTAACTCCTTGCCACAACCTGGTTGTCTTCAGCCACCTAGCCATTCCCAGTCCCTGCTACTTAAGAGTGTTGATCTCAGTAATTATCTTGCTCACCCAACTTCTTGTTCACTCCTTCCAGTTCACAAGTCCTTCTCCAGCCTTATCTCACCCAAGCTTCTGCCAGTTCAGCACTTTGAGTTTCTGGTCTTTTTATTTAACTATTAGTCATACCAACCAGAGCAGAATTTAAGTATAGGTCATTTTTCATACCCAGATATTGCAGCTATTGGTGCACTGAAGTCACACACAGTCATTTCAGATGACATTTTAAAGATCTGAATTAGTTCAGGAGACTGGAGTTCTAACAAATCAGCACAACCTAATTAATTATTTTCCATCTAATCTTTCATTTTATCTGCTCCTTGTAGTCTCTCCCCCATAATATCAATCTCAAAAGCAAAGATTAGAATCACACTCTTTGTATCATGAGGAGTCAGGTACAAACAGCACCCCAGTGTTTACATCAAAAAAAGAAAAGTCAAGAAAAAAATCCAAAACCAAGCAAAAGAAAACCAGAAAACCGCAACACATATATCTCAAACATATAGAACTATTAAAAATGTCTCCTGTGCTAGTGTATTGGGTTTTCGTGGCAAACTTTCTTTTTTTGCGGGGGGGCTACAGGGGTGGCTTCTGTGAGAAGCTGCTGGAAGCTTCCTCCATGTCTGACAGTCAATCAATGCCAGCCGGCTCCAACGTGGACCAGCTGCTGGCCAAGGCTGACCCAATCAGTAACGGTGGTAGTGCCTCTGGTATAACATATTTAAGAAGGGGGACCGGGAGGCAAACTGCTGTGCAAGAGCAGCCATAAGTGAGAATATGTGAGAGGAACAATTCTGCAGACACCAAGGTCAGTGAAGAAGCAAGGGGAGGAGGTGCTCCGGGCTCCGGAGCTGAGATTCCCCTGCAGCCTGTGGTGAAGAGTACCGCATTAAAAAAAAAAAAAAAAAGAAAAAAAAAAGAGAGATAGAGAGATATTAAATAGCCACTGTCTCAAAACCAACAACATTTTATGATCAATCCAACCAAGCAAGTACTTTAAAAAAAATTCTATTTTATCAACTAAATTATTTTACTTCCAGGAGATAACAAAACAGAAAAATAATTTCATTTTAGACTTCCAAAAGAATTAACTACCCAAAATACTGCGCAAACTAGAGGTTTCTGCTTAATCTTTATCTTCCCAGAGAACATATTTTTCGATTCAACATCAAGTAAGAATATCTGCTGTAATCTTTTTATTAAAAGGCATGAGAATAGTCACTGGAAATCTCACAAAGTAGATCACAAAAATTAGTAAAACTAAAATATTAAAGAAAAAACGGCATCTATCTTTAGACCTTGGCAATAACTCTTCCACATGATGCCCCCCTCTCCTTTCTCTGGCATACTAGTGACAGGAATAAGATTAATGAGTCTTTACAAACGGACTGCTTGGAGATTGTGGACACTAACCTCTAGCGACGTGAATTTTCTGCACACTAGTCTGTGATTTTACACAAGCACACGAAGCAGCTTCAAAGGTAAAGAAAATAAATAGTCTCATTATATATAAAATTGTTCCCCTCTCCCGAGGCCAGCACTACCCCACAGCGCTGGGCCTTCCCGACCCACCGCGGCTGAGAGCGACCCCCCAGCATACAGCACAGGCGATTACACTCTTTCCCTAGGACACCCGTAGCTTCACGCAGCTTGTTCTGCCCCCGCCGCGGCACTGAGGAAGGCTCACGGCGTCCCTGTTCCCCGCCGCCTCACCTTGAAGGGATTATCGAGGTCCGGGTCAGCAAACGGATTGCTGTCGAAGTCCGACATGGCAGACGCAAGCGGGTCGCTACAATCACGGGGCAGCCGCTATCGCCAACTGCTGCAACCCAAGTCCAACCCCGACCAGACAAAGAACAAAATGGCTGCCCCGGAAGCGAGATTGCGGAGCGGAAGCGCCCTGGAGGAGAGAAAAACTCCCACTCCCAGGGCGAGCAGGATAGAGTTTGGAAGAGCTTTAGCTCCCATATACTTAGCTCTAGTGACTTAAGTAATCCTGTGACTTCAGTGGGAGCAATTCAGGTGCCCAACACCCGAGGAGGAGTTTCACAATTAGAAAAGATACATGATTAGCCCAAGCTGTCCCCTCTCAACAAGTTCTTTCTACACCTTGCTTTCCAAATAGTAGAATTTATTTTTTGTGCTAGGTAAGAATTACCTACTTGCAATTAACTGTTTCTAATTTTCGTACAAGATATAGCTCATAAATACATCCATTTGATTTTTAATATGCTAATAAGTTCATTGAAAAGTAAGTTCCACTATTGAATGGGTGACTTTAGATAAAAATTCCCCAGCCTCACAGAATTGGTTTCATTCAGTGGTTTTCAATAATTCTGAAATAATTGCCCTCTTAGCAAACAAAATTGTCTTAATCTGAATTGGGCATTTTCTCAGAAAAGAGTTTAAACTTCAACAAACAGTAGATTACAACTGCTTGTGCAAGTACTGTATTTGTATGCTTGTGTATAAAAAATCTTGTGTAAGGAAACTTAAGTCCTGGTTCTCTCAATTTTCTATCACTTGTGAAATTTACAGTGTTTATGCCAACCTCAGGTAATGGTGAGGAGTGCTCAGATCAACTGAGAGGAAAATCCATCAGGTTTTTCTCAATCCAAAATGCTTGAAATGCTGAGTAGGCAACCAAGTGATGTGTCTTGAACAGATCTCTGTCCCAATAAAGTAGATCACAGTTTTACAGAGGATGTACCTTCAAAAAATAAAACCAAGCTGTAACAAATAACTTCCAAAAAAATGTTTCCTTTCATTAGAATGGAATTAGTCTATGCAGCATCAAATGCAAGCATAATTGTTAGAATAAAAAGAGGGATGGAAAATGTCAACATGCAATGTTGCTATGTGAGCACTTAGCTAAGGCTCTACTACAGAAGTTAGGCAAAATGAATAGCATGGAAGATTGACCGATTGATAGAAACTCATGTAGAAGAAAGAAGCACAAGAACTCTATGGTAGTGTAAGTGCAAGGTACAGCTTCAAATTAGATTATATGCAGATACTGGCTTTAAAGTCTTGCTGAAAGTTTAGGGAGAAGACATCTAGTCTGTTAGGTAAAACTACCTGAAGAGTTATTTGACAACAGCTCTTGGAAGAATTTAAAATAGTGCGAACATTTTTCTAGGTTCTACAGCAGACAGATTTACTTGAAAAATGTTGAAAAGATTTTAACTTAGGAGAGAAAAAAGAGAAGTGTGATAAGCAGGCATTTCAATATGATACTTAAAGGTCATGAACTGCAATATTCTCCAAACTTTTTTGCTTTAATTTAAAAGAAAAAAGTGTGGAGAAGAGAGGAGAAATGGCAGAAATAACAGCAGCATTCAGAACTCTCAAAATCTGCTATGTGCAGGCTCCCATTTAACCTTTCTTTCTCTTTCTTACAATGAAGCCCTGGTTTTGCAAGATAATAAATCCAGTTTCAATGTGCTGATTGCTGAATCAAAATCTCTTGTTTCCATCATTGTTGTGCTTTAACTCCATCTGGCAACTAAGTACCATGCAGATGCTCCTTCCCTCCGCCCCGGTGGGGAGGAGAATCAGAAAAAAAGTAAAACTTGTGGGTTGAGATAAGAACAGTTTAATAATTGAAACAAAGTAATATGCAATAATAATACTAATAACGCTAATTATAATAACAAAAACAATAATAATTGTAATGAAAAGGAAAGAGGAATAAAACCTAAGAGAAACAAGTGATGCACAATACAGTTGCTCACCACCCACTAGACGGATGCCCAGCCCATCCCTGAGCAGTGACTGGCAACTCCCTGTCAACTCCCCCCACTTTATATAGTCAACATGACATTCTATGGTATGGAATATCCATTTAGCCAGTTCAGGTCAGCTGTTCTGGCCATGTTCCCTTCCAGCTTTTTGTACACCTCCTCACTGGCAGAGCATGAGATACTGAAAAGTCCTTGACTTAGAGTGAGCACTACTTAGCAACAAGTAAAAAATCAGTGTGTTATCAACATTATTCTCATACTTGAAAGGAATGAGAGAGATTTTGTCTTTACAAACAAACTGTGGGTCTGCTGATAGGTAAAGATAGATACTGAGAGATGAAAGAAGCAATGGCAAGAACCATAAATTCCATAGGAAAAGAAAAAGGGGGGTATACATTAGAAGGGGGTCTGTATTAAGCGATTCAGGGAGTCTGTACCTCTCAAGTACCTCAGCCAATGGGGAAAGAGGGAGAGAAATGCGGCCAGGAAATTAGGATAAAAAAGGAGGCTGTGTCCTCCAAAAATTTGAGAGACCCCAGGGGAATGCCCCATGGCCTCTCCCTTTATTCAAATAAAGTAACAGGACTCCTCTCTCTCCTTTTTGGACATAAACCTCTGGTGTTTGTGGATTAATTTTCTTGACAATTTGGGGGCTCTTGTCTGGGATATTTCCACGGTCTGGGGGCGGTGGTCAGCGAGCAGAGCTGAAGGCCGCGCCTCACCCAGTTGCAGTGATCAGCTCCCCTTGCTGGCGGCCGGCACCGAGCAATTGACTGGGTTCCTGAGACTGTCCAGGAGACAGACGAGTGGCAGACCAGGGGGGTCCGTGAAGAGTCCACAGGGAAGGACCACTGAAAATCTCACCAGTGAGTACAATGGAATCTTTGGGGAGTTAACCTAGGAGGGCACCCATGGAGGGTAGCACAGGTAAAGCTGGGAAGGGGCCCCGGCAAAAGGGATGACTATCCCAAAATATCTCCGAAGAATCCCTTGGAAGAATGTGGAGTTGGTTTACACATTCTCCCAGAGGTAATTTAGGACACAGATGCCCAGAAGGGGCAATAAGGGAAAGTCTAGAAGGGGTCTCGACAATCCATGCCCGGGGGGGGGGGCAGTAAGAGGAGTCGAGAAGAGGTCTTGACAATCCATGCCCATGGGGGACAATAAGGAAAGTCGAGAAGGAGTCTTGACAACAGGAGATGGACAAATAGTGTTGATAAGTTGAGAAAAAAAAAAAGTTGAAGGAGAGTGTAGAGAAATATGGTTGAGGCAAGGAGCGGCAGGACCAGGCACAGAGCTGTGCGACCGGGAGCACGGGCTGGGGGCCTGTGGGAGCTGTGGGGCAGCCGGGGCTCAGCGCCGGGCAGTGCCTGACCCCGTCACCCCCGGGCAGGGGCGGCAGTGGCCCCTGGCCCCATGAGGTTGCGGGATGCCCCAGCTGGCTGTGGTGCTGCCGGCTGCTCCTGCCGGGAGCGCCGGGGGGTTGAGGAGCTGTTTGGACACTGTGGCAGGACAGAGACCAGCTCTGGTATACGGTGTGTGATAAAGAGAGTGAACACAAGGGAGGGAAAGAAGGGGTTACAGCTTGTCATTGAGTCCCTGCTAAAGGCAGGTCTTTTGGAGCCATGTATGTCGCCCTATAACACTCCTATCCTGCCGGTTAAGAAACCAGATGGAACCTACAGAATGGTGCAGGATTTAAGAATAATAAATGAAATTGTCAAACCAAGGCATCCCACGGTTCCAGATCCCTATACCACCCTGAAACAAATCCCTTCTTCACATCAGTATTATTCAGTACTGGATTTGAAGGATGCTTTCTGGAGGTGTCCGAATACAGAGGACAGTAAACAGTATTTTGCCTTTGAGTGGGAACAGGAGGAAGGAGAGAAAATGGTAAAACAATTGACATGGACAGTCCTCCCACAGGGATATACAGAGTGTCAGGAAAATTAATCCACAAACACCAGAGGTTTATGTCCAAAAAGGAGAGAGAGGAGTCCTGTTACTTTATTTGAATAAAGGGAGAGGCCATGGGGCATTTCCCCTGGGGTCTCTCAAATTTTTGGAGGACACAGCCTCCTTTTTCTATCCTAATTTCTTGGCTGCATTTCCTTCTCTCTTTCCCCATTGGCTGAGGTACTTGAGAGGTACAGACTCCCTGAATCGCTTAATATAGACCCTTTTCTAATGTACACCCCCCCCTTTTCCTATGGAATTTATGGTTCCTCCCATTGTTCCTTTCACCTCTCAGTATCTAGCTTTTACCTAGCAGCAGACCCACAGTTTGTTTGTAAAGACAAATCTATCTCATTGCTTTCAATCCCTCCTCTTATATTTTCTTAATAATTGTCTTTACAAACTTTAGTTATTATTGACTTAATTTTCTGTTTCTGGGTCTTTTTTGGATTTGGAATTATTTGCAGTGACATCATTTTCTGTCCTTTTGTAGCCATCTCTGGATCTATAGGCATGGCTACTACCTGCATCCCCTTGATCACATGTTGAATAAGTTGCACTAAGCAGGGGATCATGCATGGTAAAAAGATTAGAGTTGCTACAGCACATAAGAGAAAAAAGCATTTGTTTAACTCATAGTCCACCGGGTAACCACAAAAACATGTCCCATTCCCATCCTTTCCACGTTTGGACCAGTATGTGTTAACTTTCTTATTCCTTTTGTTATTTGTTTCACCACTTTTCCATTGTCATCTATTTGCAAACAGCAGTTTCAGTAATTTATTTTTCTACACACTCCCCCTTCTCCTGCTTATAGATAAACTCCCACTTTTGGCCCAAACCTAACTGACAATATAAAGGTAAGATTGTTAAGAGAAACATTCTAATGGTGTCATCTAATCTTCTGTTAAGGGGGGCGAGGGAAGCAAGACCCCAACTCAATATGAGTGATAAGCAAGCTTCTACTTTATTAGTTTAACACAGCTCATTTTATACTAAGTACAGCGAGGCTATTTTTAGCCAGTTTCTCTTTTCTCATAACACAGCAGTCCTTGTTTTCTCTGGCTACAGGCCAGGGACTTTCTGCACACTTTCAAGGTCGACATCAGCACATTGTTCTCAGCACGGACTCTGCTCGCACAAAGCTTTTAGTGAGCCATGGCCTGTGTCAGCTAACCATTCTCCCACAATCTTCTAACCTAATTTTCACTTTCACATTGTCTTCCGCACCACCTGTGGTGAGTGGAGGCACAGAAACAGCTTAACATAAAGAAAATGACAGCGAGGATCGACCCCCCCCGCCAATGACTGGAGATCTGAGAGGAGGGATGCCCACACAGACTATTTCAGCAGACAGTCTGTGGGTAGGCACACGAGGCTTTCCCCGATGTCAACGCACTGGCTACTGCTCTGGCCCACTCCTGCAGAGTGTCTGTCGTGGCCTCCCGTCCTTCTCCTCCAGCTGAGATGTTCAAACCTCTGGGGCCTCAGAGACCTTGACCTGTGTGTGATGGGTCCACCTGTGTTCAGCTGTCTTGACGGCTGTTTCTGTGGTCAGTAACACTTGGAATGGGCCACGCCACTTTGCCACCAGTGGTGCTTCTTTCCACTCCTTAACTAGGATCCAATCTCCTGGCTGGATGTTGTGAACAGCAAAGTCCAAAGGCAGGGTCTGTGCCAGCTGAGCTTCCTGTCAAAGAGATTTCACAAGAAACAGTATCCTGGCCACATATTGTTTTAAATGTACATCACTTATCTCCACCCTCCCTCTAGGTTGAGAATTACATGGGTAAGGAATTCCAAAGATCAATTCAAAGGGAGATAATTGAATGTGTCCCCTGGGTCTGGTCCTTATTCTTGCTAAAGCCAGTGGCAAGAGCCATACCCATGGCATCTTAGTTTCTATCACCAGCTTCAGGAGGTGCTTCTTTATTTCTCCATTCGCCTTTTCAACCCGGCCCGAGCTCTGGGGGTGCCTGGGGGTATGGCGGTTCAATTGTATTCCTAAAGCAGTCATAACCCCTTTGTGATAGATAAATGTTATAATATTGGCTTTCTGCAAATGTTAAAATGAATGATGTAAAAGTAGCTTTGTTATTGTGATAGATACGTGTTATAATAGTGGCTTTCTACAAATAGATGCTATATGTAAAAGTAGCTTTGTTACAAATAGATGCTATATGTATAATGATAAAGTAGCTTTGTTATAAAGATGTAGTTTTGTAACAATAACTAATGCCTTTCTGTCATTAACTAAACTTAGACATAATAGTGAAATAGCTAATATAGTTATGCTTGTGGTAATTGAACTGTCTGCTTGGTTGGATAACATCCAACCAACGTGTGCTGAAGACCCCTCCTGTTGACATACCAACTATCAGCAGCTACCGTCTGCAGAAACCATGGACCAAAGCCCAATCTGGAGGTGATAATAAAAACTGACTAAAACCACAGCCAAGAAATGCGCATGCTCTAAAAAGGAAGACCCAAGGAGGAGCCATGCTAAACAGTTCCTGGAACATGTAAACTAGTTTGGGGAAAAGTTTGAATATGCATAGTTGATTATGAATATGCATTAGGCTGATGCAATAGGACAGGTATGTAAAGGCTGTCTCCGCAATAACAGGTGTGCTCTTGGCTGAGTGCCAAAGCACCCGGCACCACAAATTTTGCTTTATTATCTTTGTCCCTTATTGTCCTTTATTAAACTTTTAAATCCTAACAGGAGAGTGAACCTCGTTTTTCATACCTTGAAGAATTTTTCCTGTAAAATGAGTTCCCCTATCTGAGTCTATTGCTTCCACAATCCCATATCTTGGAATTATTTGTTCCAAAAATACTTTAATAACTGATCTTGTAGTTGCTGAAACAGCTGGAAATGCTCCTGGCCAATTTGTTAGCTGACATACTATTACCAGAAGATATTTAAACCTTCCCACTCGGGGCATTTTGGTAAAATCCACCTGGCATCTCTGGAAGGGACATACAGCCCAAGTCCTCCCACTCCTGACAATTTTCTTTATAACCCTGTTATTTGTTTTAGCACAAATCAAACAACTCTCAATAGCTCGCTTTGCCAGAGTAAAAAGACCCACACCAGCATACATTTTGAGGAAGGCTTCTGCCAGTCCTCAGGAGCCCCAATGACTCCCTTCATAAAGTTGTTTTAATAACTGTAAGGCCAGAGTTTTTGGTATCCACTGCTTACCATCCCTTATAAACCAATAATCCCCTCTTTCCTCTGCCCCACTCTTTTTAGTCACCTCAAGCTCCTCTGGTGGAAAAGACAGTTTCTCTGGCAGTGGTGCAGTTACTGGGAGCAAGGGGAGGATCTTAGAGATTTCTGGCAACAGTGCGGCTCTTGCCACTGGCTTTAGCAAGAATAAGGACCAGACCCAGGGGACACATTCAATTATCTCCCTTTGAATTGATCTTTGGAATTCCTTACCCTTGCAATTCTCAGCCTGGTGGGAGGGTGGAAATAAGTGATGTACATTTAAAACAATATGTGGCCAGGATACCGTTTCTTGTGAAATCTCTTTGACAGGAAGCTCAGCTGGCACAGACCCTGCTTTTGGACTTTGCTGTTCACAACATCCAGCCAGGAGATTGGGTCCTAGTTGTGGATTGGAAAGAAGCACCACTGGTGGCAAAGTGGCGTGGACCTTTCCAAGTATTACTGATCACAGAAACAGCTGTCAAAACAGCTGAACACAGGTGAACCCACCATACACGGGTCAAGGTCTCTGAGGCCCCAGAAATTTGGACATCTCAGCTGGAGGAGAAGGACGGGAGGCCACGACTGACACTCCGCAGGAGTGGGCCAGAGCAGTAGCCAGTGCGTTGACATCGGGGGAAGCATCGTGTGCCTACTCACAGACTGTCTGCTGAAATAGTGTGTATGGGCATCCCTCCTCTCAGATCTCCAGTCATTGGGGGGGGCCAATCCTCGCTGTCATTGTTTTCTTTATGTTAAGCTGTTTCTGTGCCTCCACTCACCACAGGTGGTGCGGAAGACAACGTGAAAGTGAAAATTAGGTTAGGAGATTAGATTACACCATTAGAATGTTTCTCTTCATAATCTTACCTTTATATTGTCAGTTAGGTTTGGGCCAAAAGTGGGAGAATAATTTTTTAGCCTTAGGAGAAGAAGTAGCAAAACCTTTTAACCTTAGCAATTGTTGGGTCTGTGGAGGGCCAGGAGGATCTGAAAACTGGCCATGGGTGGCCAGCCCAGTCGAACCTAAATGGTGGGTCAGCACCCTGAGTGAGGTCCATAATAGAACGGGATTTTAGGGTGAAGAAGGAAGTCCATGGCTACTTCATTCTTCTGAAAGAGGCATTTATTGTCTAAATAGAATCGGAGGTGTATACGTGGGAAAAAGTGTTTGTAACTGGACTTTATCTGAGTTTATCTATTAGCAGAAGAAGGGGAGTATGTAGAAAAATAAATGACTGAAACTGCTGTTTGCAAATAGATGACAATGGAAAAGTGGTGAAACAAATAACAAAAGGAATAAGAAAGTTAACACGTACTGATCCAAATGTGGAAAGGATGGGAATGGGACATGTTTTTGTGGTTACCTGGTGGACTATGGGTTAAACAAATGCTTTTTTCTCTTATGTGCTGTAGCAACTCTAATCTTTTTACCATGCATGATCCCTTGCTCAGTGCAACTTATTCAACATGATCAAGGGGATGCAGGTAGTAGCCATGCCTATAGATCCAGAGATGGCTACAAAAGGACAGAAAATGATGTCACTGTAAATAATTGCAAAACCAAAAAAAAGACCCAAGAACAGAAAATTAAGTCAATAATAACTAAAGTTTGTAAAGACAATTGTCGCGCTGACCACTGGCCGCCCGGAGGCCTGGCAGACGACTTGCTATGGTGTCCCAGTCAGGGGGAACCACTCTGTGCAAGGCTAGTTGGAATCCGCTCTTTAGGGAGCCTTCTGCCCTCAGCTCTCAAGGGAGCAGGCTGCAGTCTGGGTGTTACCTAGCAACCGACAGAGGCAAAGGAGGAGAGAAGGGCTCTTCGTTGCAACAGTGTCCGCTTTATTCCCGCGGGGGAAGAAGCAACAAGACGAGCCCCGAGAAAGGCTGGGGGGCAGTTTTCAAACTGGGGAGACTCGGGGTGGATCCAAGGGAAGAACCAATAGGGAATTGATGGGAATGACAGAGAACCAATGGGGAATAACAAGGGGAGGAACTTACATAGGCAAGCCAATGGGGTTTACAACAGAGATGAACTTTCTAGAACATAATTAACTAAGCAATGAGATACATAAATATGCAAAAGGAACTTAACCAATTGAGAACTGAGGAACAAAGAACTAGCTAGAACAGTGGGAGGAGATGCCTCTAAGGGTGACACCCAGGGGGAGGAACCCTCAGGCCTCGGTGCCGCCCTCAGAACCACTGTCATGAGTGGGGAAGTCAATCCACTGAATGCCTTTAGGCCTGTCCAGGGGCTGAGTTACCGCAACAGTTATAGTATGTCAGCTAACAGGGTGGCCAGAAGCATTCCCGACTGCTTCAGCAACTACAGGATCAGTTATTAAAGTATTTTTAGAACAAATAATTCCAAGATATGGCATTGTGGAAGCAATAGACTCAGATAGGGGAACTCACTTTACAGGAAGGATCCTTCAGAGGGTTACAGCTACTTGAGCAATACAATGGGACCTCCATACCCCCCTGGCACCCACAGAGCTCGGGTCAGGTAGAAAGAATGAATGGGGAAGTAAAGAAACACCTTTTGAAACTGGTGATAGAATCTAAGATGCCATGGGTACGGCTTTTGCCATTAGCTCTGGCAAGAATAAGAGCCAGACCCAGAGAGAATATTAAATTATCTCCCTTTGAACTAATGTTTGGGATTCCTTGCCCTGTCAGTTCTCGACCTGGTGGGGGGGTGGAGATAAGTGATGTATATTTAAAACAATATGTGGCCAGGATACTGTTTCTTGTGAGGTCTCTTCAACAGGAAGCTCAGTTGGCACAGACCCTGCCTTTGTACTTTGCTGTTCGTAACATCCAACCAGGAGATTGGGTCCTAGTTAAGGAGGGAAAAGAAGCACTACTGGTGGCGAAGTGGTGTGGCCCATTCCAAGTGTTACTGACCATAGAAACAGCCGTCAAGAGCTGAACATGGGTGGACCCAGCAGGCTCAGGTCAAGGTCTCCGAGGCCCTGGAGATTTGGACTTCTCAGCTGGAAGAAAAGGATGGGAGATCGCAGCTAATTCTCCGCAGAGGTGGACCGGATCAGTAAGCCCCGGATATTAGTGGGCTAATGTAAACTGCCATTGTCTACCTTGTTCTCTGTATTTACTTGCCACACCTGGCACAGGGACCAGACATGGAAAAGTCAGGAGGGGGTGTTTCAAATGTTCCATGTTGTTAAAAAGGTTTAAGTTAATAATAACTAGAGTTTGTAAAGACAAAGTGAGAAATATGAATAGGAGGGATTGAGAGGGAAGATGTATGCTAATGTCTTTACAAACAATTTGATGGGTGTTAACGTTTTTGAAATGGGTCTTAATGTCTTCACTGACTTTGGGCGGCAGGTTCGTTGTAGAGCCCAGACAGCTCGGCACCTGAAACAGACATGGGTCTGCACCAGCCGGAGTTTCTGAACTTAGGGGGTAAAATGACAGGTTCAAGGGGGGATATGAGATAGGCGGTTCGGGAAGGCTGCACCTTCCTAGTACCTCAGCCAATGCGGAAAGGAAGAGGGCAACTCGCGGCCAGGAGTTAGGATAAAAGGGAGGCTGCGTCCTCTGAAATCTGGAGAGAGAAAACCCCGTGGGCATGTGCCCCAGTGGACTCTCTCCCTTTATTTGAATAAAGTTGAAGAACTCCTCTGTCTCCTTTTTGGACATAAACCTCTGGCATTTCTGGATTTTCCTGACAGAAACAATGGGAGGAATTCAACTGATTGATGAAAGGAGTGAGAGGTTTGTCTTTACAAACAAACTGTGGGTCTGCTGATAGGTAAAGATAGATACTGAGGGATGAAAGAAGCAATGGGAAGAACCATAAACTCCATAGGAAAAGAAAAAGGGGGGGGATATATTTTGAAGGACATATGTATTAGGCAATTCTGGGAGTCTGTATCTATCAAGTACCTCAACCAAAGGGAAAGAGAGAGAGAAGTGAGGCCGGGAAATTAGTGTAAAAAATGAGTGGATGATAAATGTTGGCTTTTGTATATAATAGGATAACATTGAAATAAATTAATTAACAAGCTAAAAATTTTAGCTACAAAGCATTGAACATTTATTAGTAGAAACAAAGGCAAATACAGCACTGGGCGCTTAGCAATCAGCTAGAGGCGCAATCTTATTCACTTTTTTGTGAGCTTAAGTACCCTCTCAAACTGTTACATATTCATTAAGCTTAGAAGATAATTTACACTTCACTTCTACTTCCCAAACTCTTTGCACCCCTCTCCCGCCAGCAAGACGGCCTCTCCGGTCCTCTGGATCTTGAAGGATTGAAGGCAGGAATCCCCTTAGTTGTAACTCAGTTTATTCGACAGTTCTTTGGGAGGTAGTGAGCTTTTAGTGAGATAACAGACTTCCTGGGATGTATGCAGTTTATCTTCTTTGTTCTTTTAAGATGTCTTGATCCCGGGCTCTGTTGGTTTATCAACTTAAAGAACATTTATCACTATGTATTTCACCTACTATGTTTCTCAGTTTATTACAACTATTTCAAAGTTACAATTCACTCTAACCTTGTTTTCTACTATATTTTACCTTAACATTATTTCTACCTAGTACATTATTACTTGTAAATATTATCCTATTATATACAAAAGCCAACATTTATCATCCACTCAATTTTTCACAATTCCCCCCTTTTCTTTTTGTCAATTATGTTGGCTTGAGCAATAATCGTTATTCAAACTTTACTGTTAAGTCGAAATTCCTACAGATTAATCTGGCTTCTTTGAGAGAGTCCCAGAGCTGTTCTGTTTCTTCAGCACCATTATCCTTTGTGTTGTCACTCAGAGTGGTCTGTTTCGGGTCCATAGGCATAGTGATTACTTGCATACCTTGGACAACACTTGTAATCAGTCGGATAAAACAGGGAATGAAGCAAGGAGGAATACCAAACCAGCTGTTGCACACAAAAGGAAAAAGGCTAGTTTCTTCCACCATGCAGTTCCTAATAATTTATCCCACCACCCAGTTTCTAGTATTGATTCCCATTTTTGAACCGGTACATGAGCAACTTTCCGTATGTCTGTAGCAATATCGAGTATAGCTTGACCGTTATTCAGTTATTTGCAGGCAACAGTCGGAGGAATTAAATTTTCCACATACTCCCCCTTCCTCCGCTAACAAATAGTCAAGAGCTAGACGGTTTTGGTAAGTCATTGCACTGGTTTGGGATAACTGCTCAGTGACTAGTTCTAAAGCTGAGGACGTTTTGTTGCTGATGATTTCAACCACCGCTTGAAGTCTTATTATCCTATTTAGCATATAAATGGGGGTTCTATACCCCCATGAACCATCTGAGCCCAGATGGCTGGGCCATAATACTGTATTATTCTTTTGGCAGGCCATTCTTCATTTTTCCACTTTTGGGTGCCTCCTATATTATCACTCCATTTCCGAATACCTTCTATTGAACTTCGTTTTTGTCTTTGTAGATCTTCATAAACTGGAATGCCTAAATTTTTCCCTACTGCTTTTGGCAATAGGAAAATCCTGGCTGAATAGTTCCAATTGTACAAACTCCTCTCCAATCTTTGGGAAGTTTAGTATAGGCTTTTCTCCCACAAATCCAAAGAGTCCATCAGGAGCATCCCATGGTATGTTAACACTGCTACTACGGCTCCAGTAATTATGCAACTCTGCCGTGCCTGCAAAAGGACTGATAAAGTCATTGTTGCTACCATTACACCAAAATAAGGTTGTGTTTTCCTGGATACTACAATTTTCATTCAGTTGGTTACTCAGTTTCCAGCAGCCATTAGGGGTTTCGGGTGACCACCAACGGTGTGTCACATTTGTGAACAGAGTTCTTTTACACAGGATTTTTTCTACCCACGTTCTATAGATTGCTTGGCCCTCTCTCCAATGCATTCTTCACCCATTACTACTGAATTCAGCATCCATCCCTCAGGACGGTGCTCTCTGGATATTTTGGTTTTATTCCATAAAAGAATTTCAGGAACAGTTAGGCTAATTCCTTTCCATGGCCACAGTTCTGTTGTCAATGCACCTCCACATATCCAACAATCACTGACATTTAGTGCTTGAGCTATTCGTTCCATTAAATCTATAAACAGATTTTCGCCTATCGGTGGGAGAAGGTAGTGTCTCTTTTAGCTGCTCTTTAACCTTCTTATAAAGGGAGTCTTGAGAGAGTTGGGGGCAGCTGAGTCTGTTTCGGGATGCTTTTGAGAGTCTGCACTCGCTGTTTTATCAGTTCCTTTTTAAATCTGTCTTGTGCACCCCCCACCGTCTGAAATGCCCCACATTCCTGCTTTAGCAAAACAAACATATTGTCCCTCGGACAAGGTAGTCCAAGCTGGTGTCCTCCCAAGGATTTAACTTGGCCTACCCATAGTGAGTGTTCTCCATAATTTACAAGTTTCTAGGGGAAGCTTCATAGGTAAACATACATCATTTACTATCATGTGCCAGGTCAGATAAGAAGCACGACTGCCCCATCTTATAAGGGAGCTGCACCTTGGTGCAGGGATTTGCTGGATTCGCGCTGCTTGGGGTTACCCCTGCGAAAATACAATGCGAAAATTAGGATCGTCACAGCTGTAATCAGAGGTCTGGTATGGCGTACACCCCCTTGTCCCATGCCCTCCGAGGTTGCAGCTCGTGGCCGGACTACATCTAAGGCGGGTGTAGGGGAATCCAGGCTTGCCCTCCTTACGCCGCTTGTCCCGCTTCCATGCAAACCGCACTGCACATGAATGCAATGATTTCTCCCACCTTTCCTCAGGAATTTCAGGTAGAAGCAACTCCCACCCACACAAAACTTGCTCCACCACAGCATTCTCTTGGTCCCTTTGTTCTTTATAATCTCGGCAGTTCAGACAGTGGGGATGCCTTTTTATTGAAGAACAATACCACTTACTCAAGCACTTAACACACTTGCACAAT